>JACXSJ010001260.1:0-39601 GCA_014851325.1 Pentalonia nigronervosa | reverse complement strand
TGATGCTTATTCTATAAAAAAAATAATGCATTTAGTTAAAATTATATATATATATATATATTATATGTGTATACAAATAATTAATATTACACAACGTGTAGTTTTATGAATGCAGTTTAAGTACACAATTGTTATTAAACAACTGTTTTAAACTTAACTGCAAACAATAAAGTGCTATATAAATAGCTGTGGAAGAATACCAACAGCTTTATAAACTATGGTATAATATAATAATTTGTCTTAGCACTTTATTTTGGTTGAGTATGAAAATCACGAGAAAAAAAATTATACAAAGTTATCTATTATGGTATATTATCTAATAGTATTTAAAAGACGATTTTTGAATTCGTTGGGCTTCTAAGAGGACCTACTTAAATATGTTAAAAATATTTTAAAAGTGTATAGTTATGAATTTTGTACTTGTTCGAGTAGATATTATAAATTACTGTGTTAAAATGTACTTCTAATATTAGTTAGCGAAATTTTTTTTTTAGAATATTTTTCTGGTATTGTAAGTACTTAGTTAGTTATTATATATTATTAGGAATTCATAATTAAAATTCGAAAAGTGAATAATGATTATAACTCAATGAATACAAGTTTTCAAAAGATGCATTAGTCGAGAATTTGGGGGTACTTAAAGTATTACAAAAAATGTATTATGTTAGTTTACTATTAATGTCGACACAGCTTTTATAACTCATAATTTAAATGTAGGCATTTTAAGCGGTTTTAACTTTTTTTTGAATTCAAATAATATACACAGTTTGAGAGTTATTTGAAAAATTCCATTCCAACATTCAGTTTACATAAATAAGTAAACAAATGTATTTGACTACGGCTTGGGGCTTGTTAAAAATAAAACATTTAGTTTTAAACAAGTTTGTTGATTTCATTCAATTACATTATTATTTTTTATACTTAGGTTATGCACACTCATTTTTTTCTTTATTTGTTATTATATTGAATCTATGAGGGGCACATAAATACAATAAATACATATGTGGTAAGAGAAGGATACGTACATATTTTATTTATTAATCACGTTAATAGTGTAAAAAATAAAAATATTATATTTGCATGAGAAGAGATAGCTTTGATATAAGCTAGTCTATTAATAACATTCACCGTTGATTTTTTTTTTTATATATATATTATATTCAAGGTACTAAATAAGTAGTTAATTTTAAATAAATTGAGTTCAAGCAGAATAGTTTTATGACTTGATCTAAATAATTGTCTAATAAAATGTACATGTTTGATAATATAGAAAAAGGTAATAGTATAATTATATTAATATTTTTATCCTTGGTAATATTCTTCAGAACTCATAAATATAAGTTGAATTATTCAGGATTTAATTATAACTTGCACACGCTTCGAACTCTTCTTTTTTTGATATTATTACAATACGCAACTACCTAATACCTACCATAATATGAATCAGTAAGTATGCAGCTAGTGCCGTTGTATAATCAACTAGGTTTTAAATTTAATTTAATGATATTTAATGAACAGTTCACCGAGTTTATTAACTGATGTGATAATACGCCCGCCGCAACTGTGCAAAAAATCTCTTGAGTAATTAATAAAGATTCTTTTTGAAAGGGTATAGATATTCCAGCGAAGACTTAAGAGTCCTTTTCATCGGTTTTGTATTTATATTTTGAAATATATTCAATATTATATGTCTCGTGTTAACAATCTATCTTATAAAAAAAAAAAAATCCGAGCTATGTATACTTTATATATATAAATATATTATTTTTTAGTAACGCGAGCATGTGATTTAGTTATGACGTATACTGCTGGCAAATCAAATTATTCGGTAACGCAAGTATTTACATAATTACATGTATAATATCGTGATGGCCTTATTAAAGTTATTAATAAAATGGTTCCTCATTAGTTTCTGTATAGTTTTCGATAAAATAGGATTAGTCTAACAATTCTGCGAACTATATATATATAAATATATCGCTTTTGGTATATATTCTGTTATATGCATGACATGTAAAAATTATGAAACGCAGTATAACTCAAATCTGATTTTAAATGTATTATGATGTTTATAAAATGCAAAATTAAACCATAAAAGAGGAAAGTAGGTTACCGTTCTGTTACGGAATAGGGTCGAGTGTGTACCTATCGTCATTGACTCGGTCACCGTAATGGACGTGTTAAATTTGAATTCAATGATAATAGTTATTGCGTACCAAAAAAGGATTCTGAGTGGAGACGGTCTGTCAGCCTATATTACTAAAAATATTTTATGATTATTGCAATTATAGTAATTTATTAACAAAACGGTGTACCTATAGGCTGAATTAATTTTTTTTCAATAACGTTGCATTATTGAAATTGGCATTTTGACTGTATACAACTTTAATAATTGTGATAATCCATACATTTGAAGTATCAAGTATCTACGAATAATATTTTTAAATTACAACAAAATATCTAAAATCGTTATTCTTAGTTTAAATTTAAAATATCTAATTTGGTCAAAATTTGAACTTAAAATGTCTATAGCAAAAAACTGTGTTCATACATTTTTAATTTAGGCATGAACTAATTATAAGGAACCGTGTATCCAATTGTCAATCTTTAGTTATAAAAATTGAATATTTAAACAATTTTAACTACAAAATAATTACAATTTTTCAGGATTTTTATGAACTTTTTCAAAATTTTAATTTCAAATGATTATTAACAAAAATTGTGCCAAATATTAAAAATATATATATTTTAATATATTTAAAATGTTTAAATATCTATAGTAACAACTTACTTGTCTTTCATTATAAAGTTTTTTGAGATGACAATATGTTTTTTTATAGATATTTATAGAAAACATTGAAAATGAAAATCATCGTATATACATAGTTTAAAAAAATTTACAATATTTAGAAATTTAAACCATGCGTAGGAAATGATAGTACACATTTTTAAAGAGAATTACAAGTATCTACAAAAGTTATTCATTTTTGAATCTCACCAAAAAAAAAAAAAAAAAATCCATTTTGTGAAAACTGGTTTTGCGTGAAAAATTTTTCGTTTCTTGTTAATTTTTTTTTTAATTTCCAAATTATTTTAAAAAATACTGGGAATTTTCACCACTGAAAAGTATCAATTAAATCCAATTTTCTACCAGAAATTACTCCCAAAAGTTTAAAATTGAAGCATTTTTCTTCTATAGATGTTGTACACATACAAAAAAATAAAACACCTTATTGTTGTAAAATCAATACATTTATTGCTCCGCTCAAAATCTAAAAAAAAACAAACTATTTTTACACATTTTATAAAATTTATCCGCAAATTTATTCACTAGTTGTGCATAAGTATCGAACAACTATAAACAACCTGTTTGATCAGATTCTATCATTTCGAGGATCGGCAACTATAATAATCGATATATTCGAAATGTATATAATATTATGTTATGTTTATATTCTTATTATACAAAATTGTATAACCTTTTCTCATATTTTTCAAGAATGGAATATTATATACAAATGAGAACATAATAATATAAGAAAATAAATTAAATTTAAATTAAAACTTAATTTAAACTTTTAAGTTTGTACCTATGATTTATCTTTGTACTAATTTCAATCTTTAAATTAAATTTATCTCTTGAATTATTCATAAAAAGATTAAAAATCACTGAATACAATTTTTGAAACTAATTATTATCGGAATCATAAAGTATTTTCTTCTATAAATAGTTATAAAAAAAAATAAAGTTACGGTTTATAAAAATAGTGAGCTGTTAAAAAGTGTTAATTGAACGATAAGAGAATACCAGTATCAAGCTTTTTTTTACAAATATAAATTGCTTTTACTTAAAATCAATATTAGTTTATATCCTTTTGATGCTATCAACAAATATGACATACTGTACCTTTATATTGCTGTAAACTTTCATGATATACTTTTGATTTTAAAAAGCCAGATTAAACGATCTACAAACATTAATAATAATATAAACATAATGTTTTCAATTAAAAAAAAAATATATATGGTAAACTAAGAGAACTTATGATTCAAGGCTGGGCATTAACGAGTAAAAAAGTTAAGTTACATTTATTTTTGTAAGTAATGTCTAACTTAACAAATTAATTTATTTTAAAGTCGCGTTAATTTATTTGTTTTTCCTAATATAAATTTCATAGATTTAAAATCAAATACTTTTTATGTTATTTTATTCTGTATTCAAAATAAGTTCTAAATTGTAAATTGTCACAAGTGTTTCGTATTATTTCTATATTTGAGATTTCAATAGGTATTAAAATAACGTAATAAGTACTTAGTTACAAGTAAATAACCAAAAGGTTTTATGTAATTTATAATGTATACTATATAGTATTAAGTTATTATAAGTCATAAATTATGTTTTAATTGCTAATTCACAGAAAATCTGTTTATATAATATTTTTATTAAGCAAAACCGTTGTTGGACTATAGGGGTATAGTATATAATTGATTGAAGTATGTAAGTAGATACTGTAATTAATACAATTACATACATTTTTAAAAAATATTAAAATCTACATTATATTATGTTATTTTTCTAAGATTTAATAAAATGGTATGCTAATTAATTTTACACGAAATAAAAGTAACTTATCTTTAACTAAGTTAAATTAATTTTTTCAAATTAACTTAACTTAATGAGTTAAAAAAAAAGTTAACTTGCCCAGCCTTGCTATAATTATTAAAAAAATATTGATTACTGAAATATAGTTTTATTATATAAAATATATTCATGGATATATTTTAAATTTCATTCATTTATTTTTTTAACATTTTTATTTGCGATACATTTCCAAACGATAATTTATACTCGAAAGCTAATTTCCACATTTAATTTTTGTTTGAACCAAAACAATAATGTTCTATTATTTTAAGTTAAGCGGGTATACGATTTTTAAACTTTTTAATTTATAAATAAATATAAAAAAAACAAATGTTAAGTATTTATTTTTAATTATATTTTTACGTTGTTTATTCATTAATTGTAATAATAAAATACTATTGCAGTGTTTAACGCATAACTGAATAGGTACTTATATGATATTAAATTAATTAACTTCCCTTAATAGATTTAAACATAATATGTAGAAACATTTTAAAGTAAGGAAACTAAATATTTCAATGAGTTTTAGAAAAATATATTTATTACGAATTAACCATAGTGCATAAATATATAAATATTTTAAAATATTTTATATTGGCTTTTTATAATTTGCAAAAAATATTAATTTTTTTAAATTAAATAAAATAAATAGTAAATTATTATATACCTAGCATGCCGTATGTGATCATCTTACATTCTTACTGTTCCAATAGAATATGAATAGATATTATTCCAGATATAAGTAACAATATGTTAATACTATAAGCAATACAAGTTTACTTGACATTCAACAAACCACGAAATGTATTAAATGTCAATATAAATTTCATCGTTAACTTAAAATTAAATATATTTGAAATTGACAATCATTTATGTAAATGTTTCTCAATCAATACTCGATAAGCAGGTTAAAAATGTAAAATGAAATTCAATCAAGTAAAATTTAAATCTTAATTTGTTATAAATAATAATATGAAAGAATACAAAAGTTAAATAATGTATTATAATCAGATTTAAATTTATCATCGCCATTGTCAAGTTAAGTATACTTAAAAATTTCAATTTGAATAAATTCATTATTAATGAAAAAAAGAGGGATGGATATGCTTGGAGAATCAATCAGTATAATATTTGTTTAAATATTTGTTAAGGCTTTAACATCCATGTTCATTATACCCTACTTTTACTTAAATATAAATTCAAATAAATAACATCCTAAAATTGTATATTTACTATACATCATGATTTATAATAGTTACAAAATATGATATTGAATATTGTCTTATGCGAACGCGTCACATATTCGCATTTTAAAGGTATTTGTTATAATACATTTTAATTAAATGTTATGAAAAACTGTCATTTAAACAGTTTAAATATATGTAATTACAATTTTAAAGTAATTCATAAATGGTCGTTTCTTTTAATATTATCAGTAGGTACTCCGTTATTATTGTTTATTGCGTAATTTTTTTATGAAACTATACGTGATAAGGGTGTTTTGCGCGGGAAATAATCCCAAAAACTATACCTACACAGATATTTCAGACACTAAATATTCACGCGATCTAGATAACAATACATACTTTATCTGCTCAAAAGCAGAACAATTTTTTTGCCAATGCAAAAACTACATTAACTCTGAAAAAATAAGGCAAGATGTATTATTTTACTATACATTACGGTAGTCGCTGTAGGTCTTAAAAAAATTACGAATTCTGAACAGTTGAAGATATTTTTTTTTAAACCGTTAAAACATTGCACAGCTGATAAGGTATAATAATTATGGTCGTAGTCTAGTGGGGAAATGATGTCGAGAACTGCTATTATCGATATTATGATATTATTGTACGATGTTCTTGGTCGTTTGGTGCATGAAACGATTTTTTTTTTTTTTTGATAAATAACAACTGACGTGTTGGTTCAATTCTAAATCCGTATACATACGTATAAGTGAGCAAAGTATAATATTATTATCATCGTCCCCTTAAGAATTCGATTCAGTGCTTCACCGCATGGCGTTTCGAGCGGTTTAATATAGACAGTTTTAATGAGTTTTAAGGAAATTAAAAAATGTAAATACATTAAAATACCGACAATTAAAACTATTTTACAGGTAGCCCCAAGCCGTTAGCGTATTGCTGGTTGTTACTCAATTTCTTACGAAATTAAACCGATTGTGGACATTCACTATAAACATGATGTAATAAAGGCATATTGTGATCGGTATTCAGTGCAATTTTAGAGATAAAACCAAAGGAGGATAATGTTTGAAAAATAAACATCCGTTCTTGAACAGGTACATTATTATATAGTAGATACCCACCTATAACAGTGTTCTAATGTTATTTGAGGTTTTGAAAATAATTTTTTTTTTTTAAACTCGTAACTCGACTTTTGTACACTACTTATACGGATATGTCGTATACTTCGTGATAATATTGTTTACCTTAAATTGTGCAACTAATAATATAGAGTGTTGTAAGTATTGTTTGTCTAAAACAGTCGCTGCAGAACTTTCCTCTGGGATGGTTTTTTTACGCTAAAAATTTGTGGCTTTAAACCCAGACGTCCTCTTAACTGGTGGGTGGGAGGGGGGTGAGTAATAAAAAAAAGACGAATTCAACAACACCGGCCGTTAACGTGCGGTAAAATAATTGGAAATATCGCGACGGGTCTTCTTCTCGCGCAAAGCACAATAACCCCATGACACGGATGCTGCAGTAGCCGCCGTGTATCTACTTCTTCTTCCACTTCTTCCTCTCGTCGACCTGACGCTTTGCTGTGAAATTGGTTTTACGCAGCAAACATTTGTGTGGGCGCTGCGAACGTTTTGACACTTAAAACGACGTAGATATATGACTTGAAGGCATTTATATATATATATATGTACGATTATGATATTTGCATAATATTGCACGGTTGGTTGGCGTATTCCGTTCAAAGGTGCGGGAAGAACAACAGCAAATAATAATATATATAATACGGATGACACAACGATGAATGCAAAAAACGTCGGACAAACAATCAAACTAGCGTAAAACATAATAATAATAATAATAATAATTAATCAGTGAGCGAAAAGTCGTCGTGATGTACATTATCGGTTATTATTACTATTGCACGTAACGCGCGTATTATTTAGTCGTCGAGCGGCCCAGAGGTGGAGTGATGCTAAAAAGGGGTCTCCTCCCTCTAATTAATTTCTGTAATTATTGTACGCGCTGTCCTCTCCGGTACATACAATAATAATAATACATATAAGTGCGCTCGCCGACACATACTACGTGTATTATATTATTATATATATTGTTCGTCCGCGGGCGTTATTGTATGTGCGCGCGTGCGAATTCCTCCTCCCCGATCTGCCGCCGGACCGTCATATCCAACCCCCCCTCACACGTATGTCCGCCGCCGACATCCCTTCCCGTCTATTATCCCTCCTCACGCCCCCCCCCCCCCATAACCGGCGGGGCCACTGCAGTGTCCGTCGTGTACACCTATACACATATTATGTACGCGGCTAAAATCAATTTGACGGGACGCCGCATAAACAGAGGGACGAATGGAAAATATAATATACACGCAGACCACCGCACACGTCATCTTGTATTGACACGCCGTTACGTACGTTAGGGGCGAGTTCGCCGCACACCTGGATGCGGAAAAAAAAACAGTATCGCGGAAAACGCGTGCACGGGGTGGGGGCGTCGAGTTTTTTCGTTTTCTCGTGTTAAGCCACTGTGCGGGGAAACACGCGGGTGACCCCTAATACGACCCTGCAGTGTGGGCGCGTGCGTGAGCGTGTACTCCGGTAATCTGATTGAATCGTTTGGGTATATGATGTACATATAAATACCGCACAGACTCTTTTATTTTCGTTGTTAGCACTGTTTTTTTTTCTTTTTTTTATTACCTATACTCTAATTAACGAAAAAAAAAAAAAACCTTTGCGTTAAAGTTTTTTTAATCCGAATTTTACTCTCGTACCTAGCTTACAACAATACAGCTGCACTACAGCACTAAACTCTATCGTCGTATTTACACGAGCATTATTGCCCGGCGCACGTATATATATATATATATACAATTATATAATGTATATACGCGTGGCGTAGCGACGGGATAACTCTATTTTTTGAATTACAACCACAGACGTGAACAACGAATATTTCTCTATAAACCTTAATGTATAAATATAGGTACACATATTATGTAGGTATGGCTGGGCATTAACGAGTTAAAAAGTTAAAGTTGAGATACTTTTAACTAAGTTAAATAACGAGTTACTTATATTTTTAGAAATAACTTCCAACTCAACGAGTAAATTTTTTTCTATGTTGTGCAGTAATTTATTTTGTAAATCTAATTTTATATAAAAAAAAAAATAATAATAATCGGAAATATCAAATATTATTTAAAATATTGTATAGTTACAGAATATAATATTATATTGTATACAGAAAAGTTATAGATAGGTTACCGCGAGAAAAGGAAAATATAATTATTTACTCAGTGTCTCATACACGTTTGTATATTCATTAATCATTATTTATTAATAAATATTACTCATTATTATATTTTTATTCATTCATAGAATTACATCTCAATTAAATACTATTTGATATTATATGTATAGGTAACTATTACATAATTAGGTACATTCTAATAATGAATTAAATTATTATAATTTAGTAAAGATACGAATTATTAGGTAAAAAAATACAAAACAATCATTTTATTGATTAAAATAAATAAGTACTTACAGCAATTAATTAATATTTGACTTAAGAAATAATAACAGAAACTGAATTCCAAATAGTTTAAATCCAAATAGTACGAAAATAATTCAAATTCTCAATATTATGCATTTTAACCTATTTAAAACGATAAGGTTTATTTTATTTTTACTTTTTGAAAATTCATTGGATTGACTGAGAGGACAAATGATTGTTATTCATTCTGTATTACACATAAAATCATGAATATCAGAATTTAATTAATATTTTTTATCCAAACATTTAAGACAATAATAGTCACTTTATAAAATTGAAGGGCTGCAGTTGGCTTGAAGGTGAATCAGAACGATGTGATTAACTGACTTTGACACTGAAATAAACAACAATATAGCAATAGCATGTAAGTCCCGCGAGACTTATAATCTTTTGGGGTCCATTACCAAAATTACTAACAGTATATTCCACGGAAAGGTCAATATGTGAAGTTAATTCAAAAAGATTTTAAACAAACCAACAAAATGGTTCAAAAATAGTAACATAAAATACTGTTGATATAATGTAATATTGTGGCTTGTTAAAACAATATTAAAAATATTATTTCATTCAACTAACAACATTTTAAATCGATTTAGTCGAAACAGCTAAAATGTCAATGTAGATACTTACATATTACTTAAGTTTTGTTGATCTGAAGTAGGTATTTATATTATGTGTGAAAGTACTATTGTTAAATTATACGTTTTAGTATAATAAAAATTCGTTTATCTATAAAAACTTACAAGTTATGATATAACTACTTATTTTTGTATTTTTTATTATAGTTAAATATTTAGATTAGTTGACTACACTTTTAAGTTTTAAATAATCATCGTTCTTAAATGATACCAGGCTATTAAAAATGTTTTGTTATTTCAACAATATCACGTCAGGCTACATCATGCCATCAATTATAATTTACCTCTTTAACATATTTAGGGACGGACATAATATTTAGGGATGGGTGATTATTGTTTGTTAACTATCACATCCGAGTGTCCGACCATGGACAATTAATCGACGAAGACCGATCAACAAGGCCTATCAATTTAACCACATATAATGAATTATAAAATAGAATAAAAATTATTTGATGTTGCACAGCTTAAGACAGTTAAAATAATAACGGATGCGCATTCACTAAAAAAACATTTGTCTTACGTGTGATAGGTAATTGTATAATTTATGTATGAAATATTATATAATTATTAAATTTAATAAAACATCTTTAACTAGTCGATTATAATGTATTTAAATAATAAATAAGAACTTTACGCAATAATGTACCCCTATTATAATACTTACCGACTTCTAATTACTAAAACTTTTACTATTGTTAAACTGTTAATGACATGTGTAATAATATTATGTAAGTATACACAAAATATTGCCTAATTTGCACTGTGAGTTTTATAATGCAATATTCTTTTTCTTAAAATTTTCTAGCGTTGTAGTAAAACCAATAGAGTGCTTCGCAGATATCTATATACCTTTATCGATGTTTACGGATCTAATATCGAAAATATTATTCTGTGTAGCAAAAATAACTACGTAATACTTTCTTTTTTTTTTTAGTTTTTAAAAGCAATGGCGCCATGTTTCACCCATATCCGTCTTTCGTCTAGCCGGTTCAAAACTCCAAGACAAAATGTCCATTGTAGTTATCTTTCGTTGTATTTCATATTCCACGTACGAGCACATACGACAGTAATATTTTCACAATAATATGTATTTATCAGATGTCAGTGAGTTCCCGCAAACGAAAATAGCATAATGTCATGTCGATTTAGAAAAGCAAATAACAACGTTTCGCGAACTAACAAATATATATATATATTATAATAATATTAGGAGGCGTTTCTGCGTTTATTCCAAATTAACGGGTCGCTCTGATGATGTTTTGTGTTTCGAAGCGTCTCAGCTCAGTAAATATAAAACGCGATTAAACGCTTTGAGACGTATTGACGAATTAATAAGATACCGTCTAGAAATCGCGGGTATTATATTATGTTTGTCGATTATCGTCTTGCATTAGCCGTTGTTCTAATTGAATTTAACTACCCGTAATATATTATGCAGTATAATTTATCGGTTAAGTTAAAAAATAAAAACGACCTGACAGAGTCAGAGATTTTGAGGACAGGTCGTCTCGCTTCTTTCGTATCGGTGCTATTATACTACAGGATAATGATATACTGCTACCGTTATACATTTAAAAGCAATGAAAAATCGTCGCATTTGGAAAAACGACTGCGCGGAAATCCGTTAAAACCATACTGTTGGTCAGGTTTAAATTGTCTGTAATTAAAAAAAAACCTGAGGTTCTATTGTCGAATGATATTTTAAATCGGGCTAAACGCGACATTTGTATAATGTCTAATGGGGGACATCGTTAAACCTTACACCGAAAACATTTTTCGCGTCACTGCGTCTATGATGAGTATCTAAAATAAATCATAAATATTTTTGAGTCGATTGGAAAGCATAGGATATAATATTAGCTATCTACTTGTCACTTACATTATTACTGTTATTGTAATAATATAATGCATACCTTCTAGTGTTCGTCTCGTCTGGTCTACTCAGACATCATACCCGGCCCTTCAAATGTCGAAAGGTACTTTGAAAGTATTTTGACAAAAGTGTATAAAAGTAGGTTATTTCATCTGCGGTTATGTTTCCTATCCGTTACTGTGTCTATTATGTGCAGTGTATAATATAATTTATATTCATTTATCACTTTATATACGCACGTAACTAATATAATATAATATTATAACACTGTGTCTGTTCTTAAAACCAAATCCAAACAAAGACTGGTCGGCAAACACGTTCAAACGGGGATTATGTGCACCGAAGCGCTAACGGAGTACTTATAATGCGAACACACATATATAGTTAAATGTTATTAAACTTGTGGTATTGTCTGCACGCAGTATAATAATAATAATATGGAGGATATCGAAACCGATTATGCATTTTCATTGTAACACTCTAAATTATTAAATGCGATGCACTAAATTAATTTTAATTATTAGGAATCTCCGGACCTATATATATATATATATTTATACTTATTGACAAACTTTAGAGACGAAGGAGAAAATTGATGATTTATAAATTTGCGAACGTCTACCAACGGGTGTTTTTTATTTTTGTATATTTTTTACGAATCGTACTACCTGCAATATGTTGGAAGGCGTTTGAAGAACCTTAAACAAAATAATCAAAGATGTTTATTGACGTAAATTGCAATAGATTCTTAATGTTAAGTCAATGATTAATAAATCAGACTACATTTTCTAGTTTATGTGTGTATTACGTGAATAACAATCGTATTTGTTTTAACGAGTTGAAATATTTTCTTTTGTTATCATTCAAAGTTATCTAATCAAATAAACAGAAAATATCAAAAATTCCGTTTGATAATTTTTTTTTTTTTGATAAAACAACAAGTTATGTTTTTTGCAAAAAATAATTATTGTATTTCCTTGCAAATATATTTGTTGAAAAATATCGAAAGCTTCAAACAAGTTGAAAGTATAAATATTTTAAATATTATATTTAAATAAAAAAAAAAAATGTTATTTTTTGTAACTTTTTATAAATTCTGAGTAACTGAATAACATTATAATAGACTGTAAATATTATAAAACTAAATTAATAATTTTACTTGCATACATAATTTTTGATTATATACTCCTATTCTAAAATTCGCTTACATTTTTGAACATATTGACGTAACATTATAATTTTAAAAAGTTTATATTTAAAAATAATGTTATATTGCTTCGAGTATTATATTTCAACTATTTGCAATGTTTTTAGAGAATTTTTTACTGCTATTTCATTATTTTATGAACACTTTTAATATTAAAAATTGTCTTAATTGCTGTGATAAACTTCACTCAGACTCGTCAATTAATTGTGTGATAAATATTAAAAAAATGACTTTTAAATTTAAAACAGTAAAAAATAATACCTTTGATAAATTAGTAAATAATATCTACAAGGTTCTCGCTAGCGTACATCCAATCAGTGTTTCAAACATCGAGCGAAAAATGTTCATTCGATTCGAAATTATAGTTAATGCATTTATCATTGTTTTTATATTAATTATCGTGCAATACTACACCTGTGATAAATTGTAAGAAATAGACATCTTTAAACTTTGTTTAACATAAATACGTTTTTAGGCTCCGGATACGAGTTTTCTTTTCTGACCGATTTTCGTTAGGCTTCGTACCATGGTTATTTATCATTGTTCGTATTGAAGTAGTAGATATATTATTATTGATATTCGACATCATGAATTCTAATGCTGAAATCTATAGGTCCTCGTTATCTACCGAAATCATATTTATGATTCATAGGTTTTCCTTGAGTGGGGAAAAATATCAAGTAGCGTGCTACGTTTTTTTATTTTTATATAATATGACGTGTTCATCATGCCCCAAGTCATGTAGGCATTTTCAAAAGTATTTAATGCACGAAAAAAAAGGTACTGACATTAATCCTCCCCGACTCTTCGTTTTGGAAAAAATTAAGATCATACTTTCGCGCGAAACGTTCCAATGGTTGTACAACGAAATAACTTTTTTTTTTGAAATCTCTTTAATGAAAGTATACGTCATATAGTATACTCGTTTACGGTTTACCTCCGTTCTTCAACCCCTATCAATCAGTTCGTTGATGACTTGATGGTAGGTAAACATTTTTCCGTGAACTATTATTGTATATTATATACCAAGCATACTCTTGCTTATCTGTAATGTTCATGACTTTGCCAGTAAAAACTGTTGTAATAAGTACCTGCACATTATATTCACAAGAAAAACAATTTTTAGTGTCGGTAAATCAAAAATGAAAAATATTTCCACAAATATCTATAGTAACAGAGAACAATATTTATTGTTCTCGTGAAGTCAAGAAGAAGACGATGTATCGATCATTAGCCTAATGAATTATTGTAGTGTCTGCAGACAAACGAATTTTATTTTATTTTAGAGTTATAAAATATGATAAAATATATAATATCTCTATTCTCTACATTATATTAATAATCTTGTTCACAGTATTTAATCAATACACATCGTTGGTTAAACTATCTGTAATTAATACTATAAGTACCCACACTAACTGTATCGATTAATGTTATAATATTTTATTATAAAATTATACAACTGAATGTATTAGATATTTGGATGTAGGCATATTATATGGATATTTTTATACGAATGGCTTTATACTATCTAACTGTTTTTAATAAGTAATAATTATTAAATACACCAATACGTCTTATAAATATGTATTGAATTATTTAGTATAAAAATTTGGTTATAATTAATAAAAGTTATTATTATTTGAAAAATGACTTTCTATGTTAAAATAATTATTTATAGATCGTATAATATATATATATATATATATTATTTAAAATATACAAAAATAAAAAATCTATTAATTTAGACGAATCCAAAAATTTAATAACTTTTAGGTTTCTATAATATTATGCAAAATGAATTAACATGATAAGGAATATTATTTTAATATTTGAGGTAGAAAATATTTCACTTTTTTTTTTAATTAATCTAATTTTAATATTTTTAATCGTGATAATGTCAAGTCAATCGAGTAATTGTTTCTGTAATTAATACAGCTTGTTATTACATGGTTGTTGTGTATACAGTAATACGAGTATCTATTAGATATTTTATAAAGTACCTAAACAAAATAATTATAGTTATTAATTAAAATAGCTATTATAGACAGTGACAATATTTTAACAAATAATGGTTAAATGCTTATATAATTATACTATATAATAAATAAAATAATAATAATAATTATTACATAATATATAATATAATATTGGTATTTATTATTTTTTGAAATTGGGTGTTGTAGTATAGAAGTATAGATCGGATTTTATAAAATGTTTAATATTTGATAACGAGTAATTGCTTACATTTTATCGCCGCAATATTTTTGCTATTTAAATTTTTATTGCTTTAAAATAGTCCTAGATATTTTGATACAGTTCAGATACTAATTAGTTTAATAAATAAATATATAAATTTAGGTAATAACTGTGTAAATTTATTGGCTATTTTTAGCGCATATTGTATGATATTTAATCCCCAAGGTAATATTATAATAGCTTATTTAAGTAAGTACTATAAAATTATATCCCTAAATATAACCACTAATATCATATAGCTGAATGCTAATAATTAATATCTTATAAAATGACCTTAAACGATTAAGGGACTAAAAATATGTCAATGCACATAATATTTTTAGGATTAATTGCCATTATTGTGCATACAGTATTACTACAAACTATATAATAAATACATACTTATTTTATTGTGTATATTTTACTAATATCTCTTCAAGGTAATATAAATCATCTGGACTCTTGGAAATGCTCAATGTCTATAGTTTATGTCTGAATTCTAAAATTTAAAACAATAGAGAACTAAAATGAATTATTATTTACCATTATATTTTATAAACTTTGTTTTTTAGCGTACAGAATATAACTCTAAATATTTGGACCTCTTTTCTGCAGTTGGGTTATGTATACATATATGTATATATACGTTTGTGGTAAATTGGAATTGAAATCCAATTTAACCTTTTTTTTTTACGTTTCGTTGAGTTACTTTGAAGTTTATTTTTCAATATACATAATATAGAAAGGATATCATCTGAAATAGAAATAGTTCACCCAAATTGATGCTTGCGTAGACCCATTGGTATGAGAAATATAAGTATCATAAAACAATAGTACGATCGTAAAATTAAATAAAGATTTAAATGACTGCGTCCATAGGTATCATAAAATTGCTATGAAATGTAATTATATATACCTTTACGCATGTATGAGTTTATGCGTTTTAGATAAAATAATAAATTATAGAAACCCCATGTGATTAAATAATTACACTATGTTTAGTCAACGCCTTATTGGACAAGTAGACATTAACAAGTTAGCGATGATAATAAATTATTAAGAAAGGAACAAGTATGCTATAGGGTTGTGAAGTATTCCACCCCAAATTTGAAGTTTTAGAGACACAGTTTTCAATTAACTTTTTATTTATTTAATAATTAAACGTTAATAATAGTCATAAATAGTTTAGTAGCTGTGAACTACTTTATTTGTTTTTTTTTTACTTCTCGCGTTGTAAATATTTAATTTAAAATAAATTATGATTTTTCAAATATTTCAACTCGTTAGAAATTCAAGAGGAATATTATTATTATTGTAAAGAACCCTGTCACCGGCAACTGGCGCGTAACGTAGTCGGAGTCGCTCTCGTCTAAAATCCATTTGTCGACAGAATAGAAACCTTTAAGCCCGTAGAATAGGATACGTTCGCTGCAGCGTCTGTATTAGACATATTATTATTTATAAAAATTCGATTATTACGGCGAGGCTACCTTAATTTGGCGGCGGCAAAACGATTTTCATTCAAATGAAAATTATGTCACACTGAGCTATGGGAGGGATAAACGCGTATAGTACCTATTTGACGATTTAACTGTGATTGATAATATTATAGTTTAATAACCAAAAAATGCTGTGTGGGCTTTGATGCCGGCAGTGTGCGTAGATTACACTTTGGGACTTATATAGTGCTTAAAACCATCAAAATAAACGCTTAAAAACATCATTATAAGCATTCAAATAAATATGTATAAATTATAAAATTAAGAAAAAATAATTCTAATCTAAAAAAAAAAAAAAAACAGTAACATAAAATAGGAGAAAAAATAGAAAAAGTGTCTAAATTATATTTTTATCTCAGCGATAAACAGGAAATATATTATATTAATTTGTTTCTAAAAAATTCCGTTCTATTTTGAGCGTTAGAATATTTTTATTTCTCAACAAAGGTGCAGACAAGTACCGATAAGTAAATAAAATAATAAAGACAAACAAATACAATTAAGGCAATAAAATTATTTTTAATTTTAATACTTTAATATTTTATCTTAATACAAATTTTGAGAAAAAATCTGGGGTGGGTCAGTGGTCTATGTCATCATAAAGACGATATTAAGTATTATTTAAGAAAGCAGAAAAACTGGAAATAAGTTTTTATTATTTTTAAATCATTAAAAAAGTAGAAAAATTGAAAATTGTTTTATTTTGTATTAATTTTAAATTGTCGAAATTAACAACAAAAAAGCACTTTCAAATTTCATAGTTAAAATTGTTGTTACATGAAACATACACTGAAACTTTTTTGTTACATGATACTTCCACAATAGCATTCTACTAGATTTTACGTCATACCATAAAAATAAGCATATGCTATAAGTCCTGATCCCCGAGTTTAATATAATATACATACAATTATACATATCTACGTATATTTATTTATCATTTATGCTTATCCGAAAAATAAATATATCAAAAACAGAGTGATTCGTCAAGCATGCTCACCCCATTTTTTTCTCCAATAATGCAGTTATTTAAACACGTATGAATATTACTGTGTACGATTTAACACATTTTTAAATAAATACAACTTAAATGTACAATAATATATTATGTTAACATTATTGTATGGTATATTAAATATGATATAGATAAATATTAAGATTAGCTTTGTGTAGAAAATATTTCATTTCAGAATGTAAATGATCACATAATCAAAAAATTACACGATGACATAATATTGGAGTGACCATTTCATGAAAAGTAACTGTTATTTATTAACCTAACCTAACTTTATTTCACAAAGTGTGAAAAAGAGGTATCCGTTCCGTGATATAGACAATTTTTCGTAAAAAGATTTATTTGTTGAAGTCACTAATACATAATATACAAATTAATATTTTGTTTTTGTTAAAAAAATAATTTTTAATTCAGTCTTTTGGCTATATCGACATTTGAAAATATATTTCATAATAATCACTTATTAGTATATTATATAGTGCAGCGTTTCTCAACCTGTGGTACGCGGAAAGTTCATAGGTGATACGCGAAGAAAATCTCATTTTATAAAAACAATTGGAATGAACTATTATGTTGACATTAAATATTATTTGATTTATTTGATATTAGCTAGTCTTATAATATATCGACGGTCGTGGAGTTATAACCTGAGACAGGTGGTGGTTCTTTTTGTGCATTAAATTCGTATATTGTCATAATTTTGTAGCTCTTAATAAAATAAAATTTCATACATCATGTAAAACAACGTATATATTTTTGATGAGCAAAAAAAAGTTATTATTAGCAGTAGTGGTACGTTAAAATGTTCAAACTATGTAGATGGTACGCGGATATAGAAAGGTTGAGAACCGCTGATATAGTGATTTTTAAACTGCACAATTTTAACTAAAAATGAATTTTTTTAAATTATTTTCCAGGAAAAGTTAAAATGGCATTGTTATGGATTTGTTTGATCATCATCAACGCATGTATTCAAGGTAATAAACATGATAATATTACAATTTTTTTTATTATTATTACCTTTTTGTACATACAATTATAGCTCAACAATCATAGTGAATCACAATTATATATAAGGTTTAAATAAAACAATATCATTTTTAATAAAATTAAATGCTAAAGCTAGCCTCCAATATAAAGACTATGATTTCATTTATAACTATTTCTGATTTAGAGTTAAGAATAGAAAAAAAGGTTTGGAGTGATATTAAGGGCTTTAAGGGAGTTAAATAGAATGATGCGTTTCATGTGCAGAGAAGGACAGTAGAAAAGAATGTGGGATATATCACAAAGACTTTCCGTTAAGTGTAAGATGCAGAATGAAGCGTCATTTAAGTCCAGTTTGTAAGCATGAGCAGGAAAAAGTGTGTGACCTGAACATAGGCATATAAAATGTACGATGGTTGTTCTAGATAGATGGAGATTGTTGAACCAAGTATTAAAAGGAATAGTAGGAACAATGTGTTTATATCTGGTGGAAAATTCTGCTGAGAGATTTGACCATTGGAAGGACTAGAGGTGTTTTATGTGGTGACGTATAAGTGGAGTGAAATCAATATGAGGAAGTTGGGTAAGAGAGGGACATATTAAGTTTGAGGTAGATTTCGATAGACTATCGACTACTTCATTATCATTAATCCTTATATGACTTGGGATCCACAGAAATTGAATGGAGCAATCTGACTGGCAAAATATGAGGATAATTTATTTTATGCGAAGAACTAAGGAAGAAAGACGGGAGTTAAAGGGGTTGGATTTGAGAGCAAGTAGGCAAGACATGGAATCGGAAGTTATGAGGTAATTGTTCGGAGCAAGGTTTGAGATAAGTGTTAGCGCTTCTATAATGGTATAACATTCTGCGGTGAAGGAAGAAGATGAAGGGGGTAAGTTATTTGTGAAAGAGATGTTCAATTCGGGGATATAAAATGAATAACCTGTCGAGAAGGGAAAGACTGATCCATCAGTATATACGGTAATGTAATTATCAAAATTTGCATTGACGTATTCTAAGAATAACTTGTTTATCCTAGAATAAAACATGTTTTGTAGTTATTTGGAGCATAAGAAAGAGAAATTGTTTTCTATTTGGACATAAGATGAATTTAGTAAGGAATCGTATGATTGTTCAAAAAAGCGTAAGTTTGGTTGATTTTATAATATATTGGTGAAAGTTTGAGAAAGAATTCGCTAAGGTTGAAAGGATGGGTATTGATTTGGGAACGTATCGCCAAGTGAAGAATAATGTATAATACATGTCAAAAATAAGATGGTTTGAGTGAGCAAGTTGATTTAGAAGAAATTTGCTGGCTGACATCTAATGTTGTAGGAAGCACAGTTTGATTCTATTTCGATGACCGGGCAGGGTGAACTCCCTAGTTGATCTTAAGTAACCCATAATATTTTTGAAGCAGGAAATTTGGAGTTTATTTAATTTCTTTTAATTTGAGAATGATGCTGAGCCGAAGAAAAATCAACTGTAATCTAATTTGGATCATATGAAGAAACGATAAACTATTAGTAAACTAAAAGGGTGGGATCCCACCAGATGTTGGTCACTGTCCTGAGAAAGTTGGACCATCGGGAAACGGTAGCTGTAAGCAAAGTTATATGTGGATTCCAACGAAGATTGGCGTCTAAGGTCATACCTAGGCAAGTGATATTAGGAACAAAGGGGATGATATTGTTAGCGAAATAAATTTTAAGAGGATTAAAGTATGTACGATGGGTAAAAATGACAGATTTGCATTTCTCTAGGGCGGCTTTAAATGAGACCTTGTCCATTATGATTTTTAGGTCTTTAAAGACTAGATTTTGGAGTTCAATAGCGAGATCAAGAGACTTATTGGAAGTAAAAATTACTATATCATAAACGTATAATGAGGCATTTATGACCCAGCATCGTTAGGTGTTTTTCGATTATGCTCATATAAACATTAAAAAGTATTGGACTAATACAATTACTATGCGGTAGTCCTGTGAATGAGGAACGTGTATTATAAAACCCAAAAGGAGAGGAAAAAACGAGGTTTCTTTTATTAAACATAGAAATCAAAGTGTTACAAAATTGTTGAGGCGCACGTAATGAGATGAGATGTGATATAAGAGTACAAATATTGTCTGAATCGAAAGTGTCGCGTATGTCTACGAAGGTGGCTACAAAGAACTTTCTGTTGTTAAAGGAATAGTAAACGTTACCTATGAAGGCATTCCAAAGGCATTTCGTACTTCTACTTTTTCTAAATACAATCACAATTTTTTATTACCTTTATTTGTTAACTTTAGCTAACAATTAGATACGGGACATATAATTATTGCAAACATTATATTGAATATTATCTCCTTCAATAAATTCCCGTAACAATAAGCATCAAAATATATATATTATTATTAATTAAAAAAAATTTTATTTTATTTTCAAACAAATATGTATTACAAAATAAATAGACTGCTTTTTATACTTCATTTTTAGTGCTTAATTTGCATATTTTGTTTTTTTATTTAAATTTCATATTTCCTAAAAAAAAATAGATATTATTATTTTTTAAATTTAAAATAAGGTTTTTTTCTACACTCTGAGTATTAGATTTAGAAAATTGTAATTATAATATTTTAATGGTTTAATTCCAGTAGGTACCTATAGTAAAAAGAAACAAATACAATTTAATACAATTCCACGCGTAGGTTTAGTTGGAAATATTCAAATATTCCTGACATAAAATGTAACCTGCAGATTGAACCTTTTATACTTCTTCGTGTTTATTTGATGAACACTATATGCTTCAAATATAACCTCCCTGAGCATACATTTTACAATATTTTTTATACCAATACAATATTATATTAACAACTGAGTAGGCAGATTTGCACTCAATAGTCAGTACTATAAAACTTTTTATTTATTAAATATCTTTTTAACTGCTAGTATCATTTTTTATAAACTATATTAATTAATACGCTCAAATTCCTCCCAAAAAAATGAATATTAGTTTATTATACTATGTACACACTTAAAACATAATAATAGGATATTATACTTTCAACTTAAATGTGGTATTAATAGGGTTAGGAACATAAAAAAAGTAACATTAGTAAATTTCTAAACCTTATGTTTTATATATGAATAAAAAAAAGTAGCTTAAAATGCATATTATATTATTATTATTTATTTATAATAGTATCTTATACCTAGTTAAATTGATTGATAAAAAATTATTTATTATTGTCAGAATACAACATTACACTTAGAGGAATGAATAGTATATTCTTTTTTTTTCTAAAAAGAACAACGATGATTGATAAGCCCAAGAACATAAAACATATTGTGTATATATATATATATATATATTTGTATCTTAATTTATGTAGACTTTTTAGAAATATATTTAATCGACTTAATTAGAATAAAAGACATAATAAAATTGTATTAAAAAAAATGTTAATTTTCTTAAATGCGTTCAAAACATTTAAAATTTAATTTTATAAAGATAAATAATTGTGTTCTAAAAGTTATAATTTTTTTTTTAAACTTTGTGTTACAATTAGTTTCAACAACTTCAAAAAATTATAATTAATAGGCTTAATGTAATTATGAGTATATATATTATCATTTTTTATATTAAACACTTAATAATTGTAGCTACGCTACATACCGTTTACATATTATAGTTTAGAAATTTAAAACACTTTAATTGAATAGCCCAATTTAAAATTTTAAAATTTTAATACCACAATTTCCGTTTAAAATTATAATACATTAATTTATACATATTAAATAAATTGTAATGTATAAAGGATATACAAATAAATTACACTAATAAGTAATGATAAGAATATTTAAATGTTGAAACCAATGGTATCATACCAGTTACCAGTATACCACAACACAACACTTCACTAAATCAATTTAGTATTAATTTTAATTATCTATATGTGCTAAACTGAAACTTCAAAAAGAACTGAATTTTTTTATTAGAATATTTGTATAGCCATTCTAGCGAAAATCTTTTAGTATGGATAAATGTGATATATTGTCTTTAATTTTTATTATCTAGTAAAAGTATAGCGTTCTTAGGCTTTGATTAAACTCAGTACCACACAATACATTGCAAAATCGATAAAGTATCGAGAAATGAATGCTGTAAATTAATACAGACCTATTTCAAATAAATCATAAATGTAATTTATTTTATAAATGTTTTAGAAAATTATATTAACAGTGGAAGATTTGAAATTCGTATAAAAAAAAAATTATTAATTACTTGAGCTATTGACGAAATTTAAATACAAATGTGTCTCTATAACAATAAGTCTGTTCTATAATAAAAGACAAAATTAATAATGAAATTATTAAACATTGATCTAAATTAGCTAAATAAATTTAAAGTAACGTTTTAATTAAATTTACTTTTCACTAAACGTATAATATTGAAATTATAAAATTCAATAAAATAATAAACAAGTCTATTTATTCGTATATTTTAAATATCGAAAACTTTTTTTTTTATGAAACGTAAAGTGAATAACACTAATAAAAGAAAACGTATTTATATAGTGTTTTTATGTGCACTAATTCTTATTATAGCTGTAGTTTTCATTACATTAGGTAATATAAATATTATGTATTCAAACTCATTGTATATTTGTATTTTACATTTTTTAAATTATTATCTGTTAGGCTTATTATATTCGCAACGAGGCTCATAGATATCAAAAAACATTTTTAAAACTAATCCCTCACACACCCAATTGTTTCATCGGCATATGATTCGATTTTATGAACGTTTTTAAACAAAATTATAGGTAAAATGATAATAAAAAAAAATTGATTTTTTTCATAAACAACAAAATAAAAAAAAATGTTTTCAATAATTGTAAAATCTCTTTATTAATCGTCGTGACGGGTAATACCTATCACAATAGTTTATAATTTAGAAATATTTTAATTTAATAACAGTTGATGTCATTTAAAATTATCCATATACGTAAAACTTGTAAAATAAATAAATAAATAAAAAGGAGAATATCTCATATAGTACTTGTAATTTATTTTTCCGTTAGTAAAATAGGGTATGCTGAATGAAATTTTTATAAAACATAATAATTATACATTTTTAAATACAAATAATTATAATATATAACTTATAAATCATTTTAAAGAAAATTAGTCCTTACAAAAAAGTTCCTAATTTACTATTACAACAAAAAAAAAAAAAAAAAAATCGATTTTTCAAAAACGATTTTTGCGTAAATATTTTTGTTTTCCTGTACCTAATTTTTATTTGTTTTTTCAATTATTTTGATAAGTACTTGGAATTTCACATTTCACCATACAACGACACAGATTAAGCATCACTCAAAAGGGTGATGACACGAAAAAAAAATTACACATTATCGTAAAACCAAAGCATCAGAAATCCATTTGCCCAAAATCTTAAATGAAGTTCATAAAATTTTTAAGATTTTTCACTGTTGCCAATAAAAATAAACTTTTAATAATATGCAGACGTTAAACATTTAAGTCTGAATTGTGAATTGGAAAATTTCAATTCAATATAATATCAATAAATTAGTTAGCGTCTCACAGACAATATCAACGAATATACAACAGACGCATATTATGTTGTTTTAAATGCGCCCGTTTATCACAATAATACGTTTTTCGTGGGTTTTTTTTTTGTTTTTCTAGAACTAATGATAGGTAGTAGAGATAAGACAAATTAATGGTTAATCGCTCAACAACCACACAGATGAAAAAGCCGAAGCACAGTAATTGTTGTTATATAGGCGAAAAAATAATATATCTCCAGCGAATAAAATGTATACATTTAAACAATTCCGGCAGTAAAGAAATCGATTGATGCGATGATAATATTCTCGTATACCCACATGTCGATTAATCATGAACGTACCGTTACAAAATAGTTCCCTAAAATATTATCTAATAATCACTCAATAATTAATAATTCCAATAACAAACTCATTTCAATTCCCCAAGTCAAAAATAAAACAAACCACATCCACCACAAATCAGCCATACGTCATAACAATCAGCTAAAATAATTGTAATTAAATTGATGTGGGTACTTGAATCCCTTTTAGGTTTCAGCAAGACTCTTCAATATAATATAATTGTATAGAGCCAATTGCTATGTATATAATATTATATTAATACGCAATACATTTTCAAACCACTGTTGAAGCATATTATTATTATTAGTGGATTTAATATAATAAATGTAAAATAATAAAATTAAAAATAATGGCAATGTAGAAAAAGGTAATAACTACATATTTTGTAGAGCTTTATTATTGTCTCACTATTAAATATAAAAAATTTCAAACATTGACGTTAAGGATTTGAAAATCAAAGTTTCGATGTAATTAATAATAGACTATGATCAACTACATCATCATGAAAGACGATTCATACAATTGTATATTAAATTATAAATAAAATATTATTATATAATATTTATTTAAAAAATAGTCTAAAATAATATGAGCAAATTGAACATGCATTAATGTTCAAAAACTCCTAATTTCCTTAAATTTAATAACAAAGAATTTTTTTAATACAGACCATATACCTAATAATATAGTAACGTGTAACTTAATCACGGTGAACATACTTATCTTTTATTGTATAATTGTCTTTCAAACATAGGAGGCGGGAACTGTTTTGGCATTATTCCCCTCAATCGTCATCGTTTATTAAACGAAATAATAACAATTTTATAATACTATAATGCAGCGGTTCCCGAACTTTTATGACCACGGTACCCTTCGCAAATAGTTTGTGTTTTGTGGAACCCCGATGTCTCTAACTCCAATTCAACTCCAATTTTTCATGAAATTTTTTTTCCGAGCTTAATATAGAATAATTTTCTCAATATTCACATGCATCTGGCGGAACTCTTGAGATTGTCCTGTGGAATCCTTGGATTCCACGGAACACACTTTGAAAATCGCTACCATAATGAACATTTATTCTAAATTGTAACATTCAATTAATTCATAATAAACCTAATTTTTCACTATTACTTAATATATTATTACCACGATTAAAGATAGTATGGTTGCCCAACAAACTATGATAAGAAACAATTTAATGGAACTTATAGTTTCTTTTATAATCAATGATGCTCTAGAAACTTTCACTAGCGTTCATAGGATATAAATTAAGTATTATGCATCAGAATTCAAGATTATTCTGTGATGATAATATGTACATAATTTTCTTGCGAAAAAGCATGTTTGTCTTAATGAGACTGAGACAGTATACATTTTGTATAAAAATCAAATGAATAAAAAACAAAATAAAACTAAAAAAAAAAAATTATCAAAACTAGTAGGTAGTATATAACTAAGTATATAGTATATAGTATATAACTAAAATTATAATTTACACTAAAAATGACGTATAATATAGAATATTTTATTTAATCATTAAAAATATATCTATTATTTTTAATTTATAATAAAACATATTATTTAAATATCATTATTATTTATTTGATATAAGAATTTAAAATTATGTAATGCAACATTAAAAAATATAAATTTATAATCTGTTATTTTGTGTTATTATAAATAATTATTCAAATTTGTGATTCAATATTTAAACGTTTAGAGCGTGGATGCTCGGTTCTGCTAGTCGTGATAACAAAAAACTCTTTGAGTCACTTTATTATGGCTTGTTGTGCAACCATATTATCTTTAATCGTGATTATTTTTAACATATCGGTAAAATTAGCATCCTCAATTTGATGATTGTTTACTTACTGATAATCACCCTAATATTAATGTTGTATGTTATTTCACACTCAATTATTATTTGGACGTAATAAAGGTATTTCGTAGTTCATTGAATATAACAATAATAAAAGCTGTTTGCCTTTGGATTTGCCTTTTAATAATAAAATACAAATTATTGTTGACTTTAAATGTACGAAGAATTTCAATAAAGCCATTACATCGATAACTTTTATTTGTAAATTGATGTGCGTAATATGAAAAGTAATACATAGGTATTAAGAATAGAGTTCTGAATTTGAAATATTTAACTTGACATTTTTCTATTGAAATATTTCAATGAAAATATAATAAATATTTTTTTCTTTTAAACATATTCTGCACTAGATGCATAGAAATGATAATTGATTGCACACAAAAAGTATCGATAATGAATCGACTAATCGACCGAAATTTACGAATAACTATAATATATGAATAGTTGTAAATTAGGTATAAATGGTACCCATAACATATTATTGGTTTTTATCACTTATAAATTGGGTCTATATTGTCTATTACTTATATTATTTGATACAATAAACTAACTTTTACAAATTTTCTCTTACTGTAAGTCTATGACGATAAATTTTAGAATATAATAAAAAAATTTTTTTTACATGATTGAAAAATGTTATGAAAATTTCAGGAAATATTTCAAGAGAATAAATGTCATGCAATTTCAAAATCCTAATTAGGAGTAGTTACTTCTTTTTATGGTGTACTATTATTTAGTATTTGGGAAGAATGAATAAATTGATTTTTTTTCAATGACATTCAGTCATGTTATATATATAAATATACTAAGAAAAATACTAGAAAAGTATACGTATAATATTTTCCATTTCAGTAATTGTTTTGTTCATTCGAGAGAACCCTAGCTAAAGTAACAATGTTTTATTGAAAAAGTTATTTTAATACAGAATTTCATAAAAAAAAAATATATATATTTATTATTTTAGTTCAGCATTTTGTATTCTCTGGAATAAAAATAAATTTAATTTTGTATAATTTGTATTTAATATATTCATAAAACAAACTCTGTAACAGTGCCGCGACCATAGCCAAAACATAATAATATATTATGTTTGTTGTGTTGAAGCATACGTATACACTTTTAGTTTAATTGTGTTTGAATAGGTATATCAAAGTCGAATCTTTTTTTTATGATTGAATGAATTTCCATTAAAACAAAATGGGTATTTACTTTGATTTTAATTATATGCATATATAGCTATTTAAGTATTTAAATAGATAGATCTATATTTAATATTAATATATTATAGAAACAATAATGGTACTATACACTATTAAATATAAGACATTTACCATTAATAAATTCAAACAAAAATATTATTAATGCCTGACAAAGATATGCGTACGCAGAGAAAAGGATTTAAGTATTTCGACTCATCCAGAAAATTTGGACCTCCATATGTTTTTATTCATATATATATATATTCATTTAAATTAAAAACCATTCTGAAATAAAAAAAAAAAGCTTCTGCATTACTGGTATTCGGTATACAATTTTATGCATAATTATAATTACTCACTTTTTCCCAGACCTATATTATCATACAGGATGGTTCACTAAGAAGGTTCACCCCCATTTTTTTTTTTTTTTGAATAATGTATTTATTCAAATTCTGATTTTTTGAATTTTTAAATACACTTAAAGACCATCCTTCCTTTTACTCTAAATTATTTAGTGGATACATTTTATTTTTAAAAATATTAAAGTATCTAATTCAAAATTCGAACGAGAAGTTGTTTGGTTATCAAAATTTTAAAACTAAGGATAATTTTCCTAAAAAAATAGTTTTACAAAAAATAAAGTAATAAATATATACAATATTTACTATACTTAAACCATTTTTAAAAATTATAAATATTGATGAATTAATAATATCAATTACTAAAATATTTAATTTGTTATAGTACCAATATATTCCAATCCCATTAACATGAACTTTATGACTAATATCTTTTGAACACAAAGTTAAATAACTCAAACATTACTCATTTGAATTTTGATTTGAAAAACAGAAGTTTGTAACTTCATATGAAAATTCTTAAGCAATACAAAAAATTCCAAGAATTTCATAATATTTCAAAAATTAGATTTTGAACGATTGCATTATTGAAAAAAAAGGAAGTGATTGTGTTTGAAGAATCATCCTTTATATTTGATAATTTCTTCTTAGGTAGTCATAATATAAATTCAGTTTAGACGTGCATTGAACTGTTTACTTGACTTCAGTCGATATTTTTAAAAATCTAAAATGAATTAAACTATATTTATACAATTTACAAATTAAATATTATATTTAAAATAAAAAAAAAAAAAAATTGTTATTTTAGCTGAGTATTGATTTTATAATATATATCTATTTATATCAATATAAGCAGAGTATCTCTAATTAGTGATATTGGTAATCCTGAATAGCAATCACTGGTGTGTGTATAATGGTGATTTGTGCTCATCAATTTAGCAAAATGTTAATTATATTTCTGTTAAATAATTGTTATGGGCATTCAATTTAGTTATATACGCACAATGGCGTACCTAATAACTGATTAATTGATTATATCGTAAAGATCTTAAATCAAAACAAAGCGTTAAATCAAATCAAACTAATTTTTAATATTTTTTTGTAAAATATTGATGAAATACTTTAAAAATATTTATAATAAACCATCTACAACTTTTCGATCGAATTGAAATTTTAGCTACTGACGATACTTTTTTATTTAAAATGTTGATCGAATGATAACATCATATTTTTTCTTTAAAAGAAAATCAAAACTAAACGCTGATGCCCCGACGATGTGTGAATTTGTCATTGACCCCATCAATTTATATTATTGATACATTATATCATTATAATGATTCATAATGTCAATAGAAAGTCCATAACTCAAGGTATAGAAATATTATACTAAATGGTATATTTATACCAGGAAAAGCAAATAAATCATCTAATGTTGGTCCGGTTGCGACTGTTTGAAATTGATTTTTCACGAAACAGAACGAAATCTAAAATCACTCAGACTTTATTACCATAAACTTTTTGACCTTAGTTTGTTGCATTAAAATCACGTTTTCTTGTGTACAAAATATTTCCAAGTTCTACAAGTTACGAGCATAATCCTAAATTTATTTCATCGGTTGCCTTCGTATTATCCCGCCAACTTAAAAAAAATAGTTTGGAAACTGTTTTTGTTTTGCTTAATATTCAATTCGGCACAAAAATGTAGAAACACGGAATTATTATAATCATATAATGTCTCATCGTCAAAAGAAATTTCGTTATTAATTTAAATATTCTTCTTTTTTTTGTCTACTGCTTTTATGACCAAGGTAACAAACAAATTTCATACCACTGTTCTCTATCTAAGGCTATAGTACTCTCCAATGTATTCCTTACTCTATTCTGTTTGTTAAATTTTTAATGTGATCTTTTACCTGTAGGATATCCAGCTTGAACTATGTTTATCGGTGACCTTCCTTTCCTTCATGAGTAAATTTACTTTTTTGTAGAGAGATCATTCGGTTTTGTGGTTCTAAAAGTCCTTTTCTACTTACGACATTTTGTTTTGTATATTTGTTCTCTTCACACATCATAAAATATTGTTAACTTCTTATTGTTTAATTTTTGTAGTTTGATCATTTTTCGGCGTCTTCCGAATCACTTAACTATGAATCCTTCGCTTCATTTCTGCGTTTAATAGCCACTTCATGAATATTATTAAACCATTGTTCTTTTGTTTGCCGTTGTTTACCAATTGACTCCTCTGCTGTTTTTAAATCATTTTTTTTAAATTCGTCCACATTGCCCCAACATCCTTAATATTTGCATTTCGTTTTAATCCACATATTTTTTCGTCTGTATGGAAGCGAAAAGTTTCACATACTCTTAAGTATCGAAGTATTTGTATGTCAAAACGCCTATTCATAGTTTTCCCTTGTCACACTTTTTCTTTAGTGCAACTTTTATTTTACCAACTACCAAAAAGTCGCTTAACCCAAATTTTAAGTTAATGTTTAAAATTGTGGATTGATATTTTTAAATTTGTCAGTAAATTAAATTTTATGAAAATCAATATATCTTTTGATTTTTAAAATTCTCATGCGCAAATCAACCAACTGTTGTTTTAAATAAATCCCTGTACATATAAAGTGCGTCACAAGTTTCCGACGCTATCATTACTGCACATACACTTTAATATTATAATTACAGATAGTCGTGTTAAAACAAAAAAAGCATCTAATACAATTTATCGTTGTAACTGACAAACCAATATAATATCATAATAATTTATAATGTTTTAATGGTCAAACAAAAGTATATAATATTAGTGGAAAACGACAAAAAATCGGTAATAATAATATTAGAATCCCGTTTTAGACGCAGAGACGTGCCTATTTTGCCTATACATTACGCCGTTCAATGTCTTATGACTTGGTGTCCGCTCGATGACCTCCATTACCGCGATTCCCGATAATAAATATCGTAGAAACATATACCTAAGGTACAACTATCGTACACCTAACAAACCATATACGCCTGTCGTACGTATAATAACGATAACTGGCTCGGTGAATTTTTATTTTGTTTTTAATTAAACCCACGTGCAATGTAAAAACGTAAGACGTTTATTATATACATAGTATAGTTGTAATATTTGCACGATTATATTAAACCTCATGTATATTATATTGAAATATTCGCTCTACGTACACGTACATGATAATATTATTATTATCTACACAACGGCAGTGCTGTCCGTTGAACGTCGCCTCATCAGAACAACGAACGCGTTTACTATTAATTATTATGCGGTGTAAGAATATAATATTATGTACAAAGTGCAGATTCTTTTATCACCGTAATACAGAGCGTTTAATTTCACGTTCCAAAGCATAATATCTTCCCGAGAATTTCGTGAAAACACGTTTTTTTGCTCGAAACGATTTTAAACCAATTGTTAATCGGACATATTATACAATTATTAATATTTAACGTTTAGATTTTTCAAAAATAAAAACTTAAAACTGTACACAATGAAAAACGTAATGAAAATATAAAATCTTCATAATAATGTGTCACGATGACTTTGAACCGTGCACAAAAGCAAATAATTGTAAAAACACATAAATCTAACAATAAAACCACTGCTGCATATTGTGTTGAAAAAACCATTCTGTACAGTATTTTATATATTATATATCATTAAAAAGTGTCGCAAAATCCGCACGCCTTGCAGTGGTGGTGGCGATGACGACGATGATGATGACGATGACCTACGGGTGGAGAGGGTGGGGGGTCAGCGGCTGACTTTTCCCCTCACGGCACAACGCGAAGGCGGCGACCGACCGGAAAACATTATTATCCCGTCGCACGTACATCCGACTTATATATTATTATATATATATATAAACACACACACAATACAGTGAGCCGGGATTTATTAAACGCTGAGCTGACCGTCGGACCCGTCGTAAAAAAAAAAAAAATAATAATAATAACAATAATATACGCGTAGAACCGACTGACAACTCGTACGTCCGTGCAGCGTAGTATTGCGTACAGTTTAGATGTAATATAAAAAAATAATCGTTACGGTGGTGGTGACAACAACGACGATGACGGCTGCGATGACGGATCAGCGCACCTAAATAAATAAATTATGTTATTGTATAATATTAACTATAATATGTATATATAATCCGCATCAAGGGTGACCAAACTGTCGACCCACGCGGACGGCGTATGTACAAAGTCCGTTCCCTGCAGTGTTTTCTTCAAATATTTGTACAATGTTTTTACGTCGACAAAAAAAAAAACAAAGGTCTAATAGGAGAGAAATATAAATCTAAATACCTACAGCTACATTTACTGTACAATAAGCTTATAAACGGCTAAACATCACTCATTTTATTGAGCAGTTATTACGTAATATTTTTAAATTTAAGTTGTTCGACTTTTATACGATTTCAATATGACGTTTATTGTTTTAATTACACTGGCATCGTGCGCAAGTCCATTATCAAAAAGAAAGTATATGTTATCGGTAGAACTTTATCAAATCGAGTTTGGCTACCCTTGAGGTATATATAAATATTATATATATTTAATAAACATTGTTTATGCCTTTTTGGGCTTTAAGCATAAAATAATCGATAGACCTTATGCGTGAGGTGAAAACGACAGGGAATCTTTTGGGTCATAAAATGTACGTATAAATATGACGTATATACAGGGTATATCACTTGGTATGCTCAACCCCATTTTGTCATTTAGCCGAGCATTTATTTAGACTATGATTTTTAGAACAATTATATTACAATCATATTATGTGTGCATAAAGACTTAAAGACTAAATTTTTAAATTCCGATTGCGTGAAAATGTGTTATTATTGTAATCAATATCACTATCAATTTGTATCCATTATAAGAATTTTATAATTTAAAAAAATTTCCGAGTACCCAGTATTATAATGCTTTAATAAGACTATTTTTAAATTTTACGTATAACCATCGAAATAATATCTCAGACTATCCTATCCCTTATATCTATTATACACCTAATATTAAATTAACTATCTTAATAAATCGGAAACTACTCGTCCTAATTTCGATTTGGTTATGTTATAGTATTTAATTTATTTTAATATTATAACATAAACGGCCTTTTAAATATGTATATATATATATATATATATATTAAATGTTGTCCATAAAAAAACTAGGAGTGTCCGTGGACAAAATGGGGCGGAGCGATGGGAAGCAACTCAATCAAATTGTCATATATTTAGCGAAATATATATTTATTATTACCACAATAATTTACAATACAGTATAATTTATGAGTAATTCATCACAGCATTTTCATAGACGAGAAAAATATATTTTGGTTTTTAGATTGAGATAAATATAAAATTTAAAATAAAAAGGTATTTCCAAGTATTGCTATATCAATTTTGTTGAGCGTTGCAACTCATCCCGGCGTCCTGTCATAGCTTTAACTGTTATTCATTTTTAATAATTGGTCATAATTGAATGTTGGCTTTAACAATAATCCATTTAATGTTTTCACACGTGAGAGCGTAACATACGTTAAGCCAATTTGAAACTTGGCATCACCAATATTAACAATAGCTTTTTCCGATGTTATCCCCTGCAATCGATGGATGCTAACAGTATAAGCTAGCATCAAAGGAAACCGTTTTCGACAGTAAAAAATACCATTTTTTTAAAAAAAGACGATGTTATTGGTACAATGATTCTCTGTAAGGTTTGGTTCCAGTTTATTTAGGAAAAGCCACTAGTATAAATAGTGGCGTATTTTCGTAATAAGTCTCTTCTATACTTGCATCGTAAATTAATAAATAAATTAAATTAAATTCATTAAATTATTGAATTAATTGTCTTCTTGAACTGGCTCATTAAGTCTTTGTTCGCGGTATTGTCTTTGGCTAAAGGTTTAACGACCTATGTTTATCTTATTTTACTCACTACACTCGAGATATTAATAAATTACATACTAATTGATATTTATTATATCAGTTACTGTTCCAACCGATCCATTAGCGAGTCCTTTAGAAACCCAATTATTTTATAATACTCGTAACTACTTATATTTATCTTATTTTAATCACTACAATGTTGCTAAAAATGACCGCCAGGTTCGTGCGCGCTTCATCGCATGGAGATACTCCACTGGACGCGAGAGCATAAAATAAACACACACACACACACACTCACACACACACACACACTCACACACACACACACACGCACATGCTTAGAAAATCCTCAAACATGCTCATAAAATGTGTAAATGAGTAATTAATCATAATTAATTGATGACAGTATTTAGAAATGTCAAACTTAAACTATGCACCCTTCAGATAATTATGAGTATATATTTTAAGTTTCATGACGATTGATCCAGTAGCTTAAGAAGAGATAGCAATAATAAATTGCACGAAGTAGAGCAGTGGTTCTTAACCTTTTTTAGTTCAGCGCCCTCTTTATCGTAATAACTAACTATGAAAAAAAAAAAATTATAAAATATAAAAATTATACCTATCAATGACATGAATTATTTGTAGTGTTGTTATATAATATTAAATATTAATAAATTGTATTATTTTTAATCTCCGAGTTTAAAAAAGCTCACCGCCTCCTCAATGCCCCCTTCAAAACGATCGCCCCCAAGAGAGACCGAAATGCCCCAAGGGGGCGGTACCGCCACCGTTAAGAACCACTGAAGTAGATGATAGGAGGACTACGCTTCGCTTCACCCAATAAATCTTAAACAATACAAATGTTAAATAACATCAAATAAAATAATTAAACGGAAAAAGAAGCGTTTGTAATGCTATCAATATAATCATTATTTATCTGGATTGCTAATTTGAAGGTGACTCGGGATTTTCAAGAAATTAAGGTTGGAAAGTAAAATATACGATTCTATTTTACTAGATAAAAAACTAATTTTAAATATAAACATAAAAAGTAATCTTTTTAACAGATTTACAGTAAAAAATAAGTGTGGTAGTCATTTGAAAAAAAATAAGTTTATGTATCCACAGACCGCTCATTAAATGATTTTTTTTTAAATGTCCGAGTATTTGAAACTATAGTCATTAATGATGAACATTTTTCAAATTCCACGATTGGAGATTTGAATAAATATGCATCAGAGAATAAAATATTATTGAGAACGTGATTGATTATAGGCACCCTGTACATACGCAGGTATATTGTTATAATGTATGGCAGAATCGGTGGTAGTAGTGGTGGAAACCATCTCCGAGACAAGGGTACTTAAAAACTTCACGATTGGAGATATGAATAAATATACATTATCGGAGGATAAAATTATTGAAAACGTGATTGACTATAGCCACTCTGTACATGCGGGTGTATTTTATGGCAGAGGCGGTGGTAGCTATGGCGGAAATCATCTCCGCGAGATGAGGGTGCGAAAAACTTGGATCAAAAAATGAAAAGAAATACACGAGGGCATATATTTTAGACTTCCGAAACGCATTTCTCGATTTGAAATTGAAGCTCTTTTCGCATTTGTGCGTGCTGCACGATCGTATAATAATATTCTACTTGGTATCGCGTCATTACACCTTGTTATTAACCATGCTATAACACCTCTATCAACACCTCGGCGGAGGCCTATACGAGAAGAGGTTATGATTGGGGTATGTGTGATCCTCATACCGATGAATTCCAATGTGATGCGAATATTTTACAAAAATAAAGCGAAAAAACTAATGCTGGAAAGATTACCGTTATCGTGCAATACGACATCAAATCTTCGTTGTATCATTATAATGAATCTATTATATTTCGGATTAAAATATTACAACATGTTTCGCTTAATTTGAAAACTGTCTATACATTTTATCAATATTGTCAATTTAGTTTATAAATATGTATTATAGTTTATAACATATAAATATGATTGTCAGTAAGTTTATCATTGAAGTAGGCATCACCAATTAATACGTCATAGTACATTGACTTGAAAAATATGTTTTTAAAAATTGTTCAAAAAAAAGAAAACATTACTCATTTTATGTGTTTCCATGTGACAAAATGTATTTTATTCTTCAAAAATCTGACCCGAGTAAAAAAAAAATAGTGTTACGTAATGAATCGTTTATAAATTATTATACATTACGCTTATATATATATACCTACGCGTTGTTGTATAGACGCGAGTTGGCCGCCCCCCCGTTTTGCTTTTATTTTATTTTGTGCGTAGGTAGTTAGCCGACGAGATGGAAAATAATATCCAACAAAAAGGCGTTGTGAGAGCTAAACGAAATAATAATATATCAGTCATAATGAAAACAAACTATCTTTCATCGCCTGTGCGCTGTGTTGTACAACAGGAGAAGACGTGCACTGGCAGCGGCGAAGAATTATTAATTTTATTAAAGACGTTGACGCGGAAACGCCGTTTGTTTTTTTTAATTTCTCTTCCCGCGTGTCGGTGTCCCACCACAAACGAAATATTCGCTTGTTTTTTGAAATATCGTTATTTTATTTCATGTAATCATTATTATTTTTACGATCGACCGCAGAGGCTCTCGATAAAGATACGCATATATATATATATATATATATATATATATATATATATATAAAGAGAAAGAGAGAGAAACAGAGACAGAAAAAGAGCGAGACAGAGAGAGAGATAGAGATAAAATTCCAGTGGAAACGTAGTAGGCATTATTGCCGACGTATTAAAGAGACACGACAACAATATTTCAATGTGGTTTTGAAATCAAATCACGATTTGAGAGGGATCAGTGACCGAACAAAATGATCCCAGTTTTATTCTGTCGTCGTAGACACCACCGCGGTGTTCGAATCCCACGATGGCATTGACGTCCCCTCGACGAGGAGTACTTCATTAACGTTTCAAAAAGAGAGTGTATTATATATACACAATACTATGCTTAGGTTAGGTACGAAGATTATATTATTTTCGTCACACTTTTTCCTCCGCGTGATGGAATGTTATACTATATTTTATCGACAAAAAATATAATACTTAATCGAATAATATATCGTTATACCTACGTGGATAATACGTGTTGTAAACATATTATTATTATACGGGAAATACGCTCGTGATCGGAAGTCTTTTCACTGATTATTCAAAATATTTTATTCATCAAGTTATTTTAATTAAAATGTTTTTAATTTACGACAATAACGCGAACGGTTTTTAATGTTTTGATTATTGTATCATAATAATAATATATATCCTATTCTGTGCAAAAGTCTTAGGGTGCCGTGATGTAATACTGCAGCAGTCGGGTTTTTGAAAATTAAAGCAATATTAAAACGTTAATTGGCTAAATATTAATATTTTAGAAGCATCTCTAATTTAAGTTTTAGTTTTTTCGCACCATTTCCGTTGAAAGTGAACCTAAACTAATTTAATTTGTTTAAATATTTTAATTAATTTTTACATTGATCATTATTAACGGTCATCATTATGTTTTTTGCAACAAAAAAATTACTCGACACTCATTTTGTATCTTAATTTATTTTGAAAACAGATGCTTGTGTATATTTTAATTGAATATTTATTAACTTATATTAATTATTAATTAATGGTGGAACTTATTGAATTTTATAAAACACGAAATCAACTGAATACAATTAATTTAAGCTTATAATAGTAGTATCTATATTAAGTATTCAACAATAAATATAAATTATTCAAAGATTTTTTTCGAAAGGAAGTTATAATAGACAGTATTGAATTTTGTAGAATGTACTCTATCATAGTATAATAATATGACTTATAATATTGTGACTTTTTTTTTTTTAATTTATGTGACGTATTTTATTATGACACTGATATACATAACTATCCGTAAAATGAATTCATCGTGTTCATTTCACTTTTTACAAATAATTATACTTCCGAGTGATGTACAATTTTTTTTCTAATAACCATTTAAAACACTGCTCGTGGTTGTTTGCAGTTGTTTAAATGCGAATTATGAATGTTTTAATTGCGCTTAGTGTACGATTAACTCATAATTTTTGGGCGAATAACTTTGTATAATGTACGATGTTCATAGAATTAATATATATATTTTTATTTTTTACGACATGGAACGTAGCAAAAGACTTACGATTTTGTTTTACAATAATGCGTAGTTAGTTTTTTTGTGACCAGATATTTATGAGTAGAAATAAGCTCGAAAAGTTTCATAATACACCTCCGTAAATTGAAGTTTGAACGCAGATTGTACATATCATTTTTTTTAGAATTTTCGAAAAAATTATGAAAAACTGCAAAATAATGGAGAATAAAATATACAAGCAGCAGGCACGGATTGCAAACTTTATCTCGACGATGTTTTGTGTAAAACACCAAGATCTCCTCAGAATCAATTTTAAATGCAATGATTTATTTTTATCAACTTTCGAAATAATCCATTAACTATAATATTACCAAAGACATGGTCTCTGTGAAAGCATCGTTTATACGTCGTACACATATTAATATACTTTAGATTATATTTGACAAACTAGTTTCGATGATAATATAATATCGCTTGATGATAATAAACAATAACAATATTATATGATATAATTTGATCTGAAGTGTATTTATATAAAATCCACCAAATGTTCAAATATTTGATTATATTGTATTGAACGGTGAATAATACATTATATGCCAATATAATATTATTTATATTATTATGAGTATCTTTATTTGTCATTATGACGTACACATGCGTATCTCACAGTTATACCCACAAACCCGTAAAATAATTCCTAGCTATTAGATAAGAATAATAATATTCTCACTTATATTAAATTTGATATAATTTAATTTAGGTACCGTCTTACATGTCTTACCTACATAATATTATTACCCGTACCGGCAATGTAATAAAATGATGTGTGTAACAGAAATTATTATTAATCACTAATTTATGCACACAATTTAATCAATATTCACACAAGTAATCACTTGATCGATATTTAACAGTGATGATTCAAAAATAGATTAAGTATAATAATTCTATCTTTTCCATAATTTCAAATATAAAATAACATTATATTATACTTTTTTTGAACTTTATAATATTTTTACTACGGTCGAATAAATAGTATCTGGCCATTGTATTGACAACCGAAAACGGTGTAAGTAAAAATACCGGATAATATACGAAATCAGAATTACACACATTTGCATAATTACAGTTTAGATAAAGTCTAACGACATATTTTTAGATCAAAATAGTATAATGGATTGTGTTATTGTGTGCCTCCGAGTTCAGTGAGAATCGAACAAAAAGACGCCACTTTTGTTGTCATTTTAATTATTAAAATATATATACCTACGCCAAGG
>JACXSJ010001259.1:0-103836 GCA_014851325.1 Pentalonia nigronervosa | reverse complement strand
AAATTTATTAAATTATACTAAATATTGTAAATATTATATATGTACCCTATATTGTATCAGAATATCAAATACTATGTGTAAAATTAAAAATACTGTATACTAATTTTTATTATTATTATTATTATTATTATTAATTGTTTATTTGTGTTCAAATAAACAAAAAACGTGTATATTAATGAACACCAAACGACGCACGATTTTTGAGTTCGTTACAACATTCAGCACTTATACTTGTATCATATTGTAAATTATTCTCCACATCATATATTAAATTTGCTAATTGAACTTTAATAAATATATATATATATAATTGTATAACTACGACAATTACTTACAATAAATTACATAATTTCAATCTGCCATATTATACTTTGTATGAGTATTTATAATTATATACCTATTTTGTAAAAGTGTTGTAAAGAAAAATTAATTGGTTTATAATTTTCAGTTAATTATATAAACATTATTTTGAATATTAGATATAACATTTATAAATGTTGCTTAATGATTGAATCATAAATTATGCACAGAAACCTGAATTTCTTTACGTTTGTAAGTCATAATATGTTTTTTTTTATCTATTTATATTTGAATTGTTAGTTCAAATAATTGTCATTGCATCATAATTCATAACGTCTCAATTATACATTAATACCATGCTTGTGTAAGTTAATAATAATTTAAAATAATAAGAAAATTCGAAATTATTTAGTAATAACTATATAAAGAATATATCAAAACGTTTATAAGGTAGATAAGCATTTTACTTTTATGATTTTAATCACATATGTAATAGTTGGGCACAATTAAGCATATTTTCCACAAAAAAATTTTCAAAACATTTTAATTATAAATTATAAAATAATTTTTATATATAATTATTAGACGTATTAGTTTTAAGATAATAAAGTTAAAAGCATAATTATTGATCAATTATACAATAGGTTACAATGGGCAACAAATTATTTTATCTTCTTTTTATTTTATTATTAGTGTAATGTACTTAAAAAATTAATTTAACTCATATTTTTGGTCAAAATTAATTATTGTATTCAATTAAAAAGTTAATTTAAAATTCTATTAAACGTATAAGCGTGGGATAATAATAATCCATTTATTTTAGGTTCTAGGTGGAGATATACGTATTTGTTAAATTATTGGTTTTCAGTTTTTATAAGTATTGTGATCATTTGAAACAGAATTACGACCTTTAACATTACGAATAGTTTAGTGTCTAGTAGAGAATTTGATCCAGTTGGTAATAACTAGGCAAATCCCAGTATGACAATACTTTTTATAATTATCTAGAAAACGAATAAAAATCAGCGAATGAACGGTAATGCTTACGTAACACCAATTTTCTACCATATTGATTTTTATTTACTGTTATAATGAACTAAGAAAGAAATAACCGTACGACTTTAATTTTTTACTAAATATGAATATACCAATACTTTTAGATATAATATAATTTTAAAAATATCAAGGCTATTTTTGAAATTTTATATACATACATTTGAGATGTTTAAATTTTTTTGATTTATGTTGATAACAATTTTGTTTCTCAGTCAAAAGTCATAAAATAAAAATAAGTTGTGATTATAGTATTTAAAAACTAAGAAAATACCTACTATAGCCACACATTATTTTATATACACTTAAAATTCAAATGTTGACGAAATTTATCATAAATTTAAATATAGTGTAGTCGTTTATTTTTCTATTAGTATTACGATAGGTTCAACAAATTTTTTCTAAAAACATTGAATTTATAATTATATATACTATTATTAATTATAACAGTGTTATCACATATTATTATTATTATTATTATTATTACTTATTGACTTATTAGTCAATACCAACGTAAATAGCATAAAATTAATCTAAATATTTAGAAATTTCATTGAGAAATGGTAGAAAATTATATTATAAGTAATAGTGGAATGTTTAGTAAAAAAATAAATGACTATATTGTGGGATGATAATATAAACTATATAACGTTATAAAATATCTTTTGGATACAGAGATAATCTTCAATCAGAACCATTTTCCGTATAAATTGATTTATCATTAAATTTAAATTTACTAATTATCCTACTTTTCACACATGGATGTGCACTTATGCTGTTCATTTCCCCATACTAAAATTGTGTTCATCCTCTTTCCAATTTAATCCAAAAGTCTAACTATTAAATACTAAACACAAAACGTTTAAATATTGAGGATTATATTATGATATATTTTTTTAGATATTTGAAATTGTTGACTATTTTTAGTTTTTAAATTCTGAGTGAAGCGAATAATGTATTAATTTATAATGACGTGTGTTTTTTCTGTTTGTCATCACCTTTTGGGACAGTAAAATACTTCGACTTTATACTTCAGCAATCTTTCTGGTAACAAAGTGAATCTAGTTGGTAATTAGGGAAGGGGGCATCCAAATTAAGAAATTCCCAATAGTTTTCACAAACGTTGGGAAAAAAAATAATAAGAAAAATTAGAAATTTCAAAAATCAATTTGGCTTTTTTGGTATAACTCCAAAACTAATAATCGTAGATACTTTAAATTTTTACCAAATTTTTTTAGGACCATTTTCAAGTTTTTCACAAATCATTTGAAATTTAACAAATCCATTATGACATTAAGTGATTCAATCAATTCATACTACAAAACAAAATAGTATCCACTTGCCCACTTTTTTCTATATATGTTAATAGTTTTCTGTTTTATTCAAAAATCCTAAAAATATAATACTAGATTCTTGTAAGTTTTTCAAATAACAATTTAAAAATATGTCTACAAAAATTGTCTAATATTGTGCCTACAAGTACTTTTATGTTTTATTAGTTGATCTTACCATATTTATTATATTTATAATAAAAAATAAATTACTTATAGTAATATAAATAAATTAGAATATATTTTAGAAATAAAGTCTGACGTATTGTCTTCGCTTAAAATAGTTCTTGTTACAAAATTATTGAAAAATTTATAAAATCATTGAATTTAAATTTAATACAATAATCATTACAGTGGACTAATAACGAATGAGGTACACACAAAATCTACTATAAAGCAGAATGAGAACCCCGGTTTTAATTTTTTTTTTTAATCTGACAGTATTTTATAATATTCTAAATTAATTTTTATATTTATAACTATCGGAAAATTGAACTTGGTCTATACATATTCAATTAGAAATTACAAAATTGTAGTCTTAAATAAATATTCATATCAAATAGATATAACTTTTATAATTAGTTAAAAGAAAATTAATTAGTTGCAATAAAAACGTTCTATATGACTGTATCTCAGTTTAATTAAATAGTTTATTGTCAGGAACAATGAATTTTGTTATACTCGGTAAAATCATGACTTCAAAGTTAATATTGCAGACATTTTGTAATAATATTAAAACTTTTATAACCCGTTCACAAAGTATTATTTTAATAAATAGTTATTAGTTTACAATAATATAATATCGGTTACATACATAGCATAATTATATATTATTTATTGTAAGATATTTTAAGGAAAGATTAGTGTAATCAGTTTTATAGATTTGAGAAACATGATCAGGAAATTCACCGATAAGTGATCAGGATAATAATGTGAAATTTGTTTATTTTTTTAATAATTGTTTTTACATTCGATATACCTCTATATATCGGCCTATATGTGACGGTTTTGATTGACAAATGACAAAAATCAATTGCCATCCGAGAAGTAAGTAAATCAAAAGCTCGCTCTCAAATAAATGTTTATTAAATTATAGTTAAGCATTATTGTATTAATTGCATTAGATTTTCATAAAAAAGTAAAGCAGACAACAAAAATATGTATTGTTTTGTGATGGAAACGCTTTAATATATATCACTGTATTTAAATTAGTTCCATCTAGTTAACAATGAAAAAGTCCGCTGTGACAATCTAAATCAAACTATACATTTAAGAATTGTTTAATGAGACCATAACAATTTTTTTTTATTTTAATAATCTTGAAACTAAAATATTTAAATACGTTTAAAAATATAACCACCATTTTGCAAAAGTATTTTTTAGCATTTATTTATAATTTATAAAATATATTTTTAAATATGATGTTTTACGAATAAAAATAATATTAATAATAGTTTGTTGTTGGTACTATATTTATGAGTATTTCAGTTAATGATTTGTAAATACGACTTTTGATAAAAATATAAACTGAGAGTATTTTTATTTCATGAATATTTTTATTATAAAGGGTATTTATTTTAACTTAAATTCGTGTAGTCTTGGGACCATTATATACGTTAAAGAAACACAAGACATAATATTAATGAAAGAATGTTATTATAAGAGGGACATTTAAATAAAAACTATATTCGATATTTTCTGGTTTTCCTTTAGGTCATTGTATATTAAATAAAAATAATTATATCTTGTTATAAAAATTAAGTATTATTAATTTTAAGCGTACCTTCCTATATCAGATGCTATACACTTTATATTACTTTATATAACTCACATTTAAATGCGCCATCGCCACGTAGATGGGTACCCGGATGCCCAAGCACCCTTTGAAGTTTGTTTTGAGTGCTGAGCGTCATATAAAAATTAGGACTAAATATGTTCAATAGTTAATCATTTTTTCTCAAATAAATAAACTTGTTCTTATAAAATTTAATTAAACAAAATTTATGATATAATTTAGGCATATTAGTCATTATATAAATTCAAACTTGTTATTTAGTTTTTTCTTTTAGGATTCAATTTACCACTTTTTATTATACTAGCGTATCCACGTGACTTCACCTTGTCAGGTATCTTTTAATTTAAATTGTTATTGTTTGTTAGTTTTTAACTTAGAATAATTATTGATTAGCATATTTTCCTGTGTAAATAATTTGTTAATTTTTTTGTGTTATAACATAGTTAAAGTTTAGTTTCTCTTAGGACTTGGAGGATAATTTTAATAATAACACTGACACGTTCTATATAAAAAGTTGAAAGTATTATATACTAATATTAAATTGTATAATAATAAATTATTAATTTAATTTAATAAATTGCATTTTCTTTTCAAATTCTAAAAATACTTATATTTTATTAAATGTATGTGTATATCCTATTAAATTAAATTATTAAAATGTATCTTATACTGAAATATACGTTATATTGTATACGTGTAATTTATTTTTTAATTACGTTTTTTAAAATCATTCACACACATTATACATTTAAACTTGTTTTTACGGATTTATACGACACGGTATATTTTATAATAATATAACACTGTCTGTAGGTGGGCGTAGGTGTGGCTACAATAAATATTGCGACCCTATTTTGGCATTCTAGTACAGGGTCCAAAGGCCGAGTGTGCATTTTAATTTCGAGTTTACGGTTCAGAAAACACTACGACGAGTAATCTGTGGTACGACTAAACGTTAAATTCCTGTGGGCTGTGTTTATTGACAATCCGATCACGTTTAATCACCCATATCCACGTGCTCGGAAAGTAAATATCTATGTATTTATATAAAAAAAAAAAAGATAAACCATTTTTAAAACATTATGTGTATATGGAACTCTAATCATGTAGTTTACTGTGTCGACATTTATGTCGTGTATAATACTATAATAAATATCCCGCTATTGGAGGCTGGTGAAATCTCATTGTTGGTTCGTATTAAAAATTAATTTCGATTATTCGATATTATATCAATAAATTGTCAACATGATATTATACATATTATAATATTATTAATAATGTATGATGGAAAGTTTTTACAGTATATGATTTCTGTGCAAGTATTCCTTGCAATTTCAAATTATGTAAATCACGACTTTTATATAATATTATAGTCCCATTAATTATATCATATTTATTTGAATAAATTGCATTGTTTCATGCGTATTATAATATTACATGTTTAACTGGTATCGTTAATACACCTATTTGTAATTCATCTTCGATCAAAGTGTGATGTCTATTGTTTGTAATCGTGTAAGATTATACACCAATTCGTGAAAAACTAGTATAATAATTGAATGTATTATTATTATTAAATTAAAATAGAAATAATACGAAAATTCAAAATTCAATCTAAAAAATGTTTCAATGCATTATACTAATCTACATTTCTAATCTGCCTATTGATTTGTAGATTTAAAGTTATAATACTTTTTAAATTACACTAATAATCTCTACAAATCATTATGTATTATGATATATGTTTATAGTTATATTATACACTTATACATTCAAAATATTGTTTGTAGAAACTTTTCCACATTGTGTATATTATTATTAATTAAACGCTAGCGATATTATCAAAATCTTAGTGCAACCTACAGAATTATTTATAGAAAAACAGAAACTATCATTAGGTTAGGTCTTTGCCAAACAGTGAACAATCAAAATCAATACTGAAAAATAAGCGCAAGTTAACTTTACCTTGAAAATATCCCCACAATAGTGCCCTCAACTTAATATTAGCAACATCCCATCCCTGTCAGAACTGAGATAAAATACTTAGGTATCACTTTGGATAAAAGACTAACTTGGAGTCCTTATCTAAAGGAAAAAAGAAAATCTGCGAACAATAAATTACACCTCTTTCGGCCTTTTCTCAATTCCAAGATATCTCTTCAAAACAAAATATTAATACAAGTCAATTATAAGGCCGGTTTGGTCACATGGAATTGTAATCTGGAGTCCTGTCAAATCTTCCAATATCAGACCTATTCAGGCTTTTCAAGCTATTACACTAAAGCTTTTAATGCACGCCTGATGGTACGTTTCGAACTTTACACTGCATAACGACTTAAAGATAAATACAGTTACTGAACTCGCTCAAATAATGTACAAACGTTTCAACCAAAATTTTAATACACACATCAATCCACTCATTTCTGATATGTCTACTATCACTCTCCGAAAAACCCGGCTCGCTGATTAAAACGTAATTGGTGTAGAGATCTATTAACATAAATTCAAGAGGTGTTACCAATAGGTGATTTCCTTATCACGATATTCGTGTTATTTTAATCTTTGTAAGCTTTGGCATTTGCTTATTGTAATATTTGTGTAGATTGTAAATTGCCTTGAATAAAATAAAAAAGTCTACGGACTTACATTATTAATGGCAATTTGCTCGTCCTCGACCATGTATCTCTGGTACGCACATCGCAACGATACGAAATCAACATAATAACTCACTACAGTCGACTATTCGACCATAGTCTAATACGGAAACGTATTGCCACCTAAAAGATATTAATCCGTTTTGCCAAGTAAGGCATATAATACTATATTAGCTGTATTACCCGGCGATTACCGGAGATAAATGAATCCGAGATTGGCATTTCACCTGCGGCGGATAGTGAGAAGCAACACTTTTTTTTTTCTTTACGTCAACCAGTGATCCGATTTCAAGCATAAATAAATGAATATACAGTTACGACTTTAATATATATATTAATAGCGGGTAAGCAACCTTAAAACAACTGGTTCAATCTATTATTCGAGCTATCCTCGAATCGTCAAAATGGTCAAGTACCTTTTAATTCTATAAATCTCGGTAATACATTGCATTTTATATGCAATCAAACAAATATCAAATATTAAAATTATAGTATAATAATAAATTAATAATAATGTATACGGTGTGTTTCAAACTTATTTTGAGTTACAAATTTGCATGGTATAGAACAGGGGTCTCCAAACATTTTTATTCGAGGACTACATAAAAAAAAAAGCTCTTAGCGGGCCAAAATGTATGAATACATATAGTTTTAAATTTTGTAGAAATATATGTACTTTTAAATATTTAAAAAATAATTCTTACAATATACCTAGTTAAATATACCTAATTTTAATAATATTTTTTTTATTAATGAGAAACATAAAAATGATGATTTTTATAATTTTTTATAAAAATGTTTATTTATAATATTTTATCATATTCAGGTTCTGAGTTACTTGTTCCAATTTTCAACATTGATTCCAAATGTTTGTCAGACATGGCTGATCTATATTTCGATTTAACGTATTTCAATTTAGAAAAGATTTGTTTGCACAAATAAGTAGTATCAAATATAGATATATATTTAATTGCAATTTTTTTTAAATTTGAGTATTGAGTATCTAAGAGAAATTTATAAAAATCAACCAAAGTCTCTTCGAGATATTTGACTCTTAAAGCATCATTTTATTGCAAATCAATCGTTTCCATTTGTAGAGGGTACTAGGCAACTTCTCAATATCACAACTAAACGGATTCTGAAAAATACTGATTTCTTCAGATTTGACATCAAGGTCAGAAAAACGATTTTGGAATTGAATTTTAAGTTCAGAAATTTTTTTTTGAGCAAAGTTACATACATATTTTTAGATAATTTGTCATTTGGTGGGCCGGTGAAAACTTGATCGCGGGCCGTATTCGGCCCGCGGTCTGTATTTTTGAGACCCCTGATATAGAAGACTGCTTAAAAACTTAACGTTTTGTCCAAAACTTGAAATCTTAACGCACAAGACTATCTGTGATTTTTAAATAATATTTTCAGGCTACCCGGAGACGATGCCCATGTATTTAGATATTATGATCTGTCATAAAATAAAAGAACTGACATTTCATCGAGCAACATCGTTATTCGCGCTGACCACCACATATTTTAGTATTCCGCAGAATCCGTTGGATTAACGACCGCCATTGACACCACTCGAATATACCTTCGCCTTGAATAAGGAATGTGATTTGAATAGATTAAACAGCAGGATGCCAAGGTATATTTAGGGAAGACCGAAGAAAAAAATAAGGTTTTCCTTGACTAATAATTTTCTGGGATAGTTTCGAAATTGTTATTATGTGTATGGAAGCATGAATATTGCATTATACCGTTGATTTTTATCGACATCATATTATTATTATTATTATTATTATTATTATGAATATTTAATATATTTAAAACACGTTTACGTATCTTGTACTTTCGATAATAATCATGAATGTTTATTATACATAAGTGACCCTTAAAAATTATATAAAATCGAAAATTTACAATGTAATGGTGGTATAAAAATCAAATGTTTTTAGTAGTAAAAAATACTGTGTTTTCAAAATTATTATATATTTTGCATAATTAAAATATAAGTTATAACTACAACATTATATACTCTGGTTAAGTCTAAAGTACATCTCTCCTTTTTGGAAATTTTAAACTACAAAAAGCATCGGTCGTCTACATATATATTCTTACATAAAAACACGTGAGCAGGTATATATATTTTTTTGTTAAAAAAAATATTTGCAATCAATGCAACAAGGCATAATAAGCGAATTTGAAAACGGAAGAGGAGTCTACAGCAATGATCTACAGGAGGAATGAGGCCATAAAGTGATAGAACCCGACGTTTATTTTTTTTTTTTTATATAGTTAGCTAACCGTTAATTATTCAATAAATCTCGACACCATTTTCTATTAAGACTGCGTGGATGGGAAATTTGTAGAAAGCAAATTGATGCAGGTTTAGAAATTAAAGAGTTAAAGTGAGACTGAAATTTAGAGTGAAATTTTTTTTATAATGTTTTGTAATTAATTGATTTATTGGTTCTATTTTAGTATATAATTTTGAATATTTTAACAGTGATAGTATTTTTTTTTAATAATAAAATGTAACGTTTATACCAATAACTAAATAAAATACTTATTGCAGTACAATTTGAATTTACTATAATAAGTTCTGATATATTATAATATAATATTTCTTATTTAATATGGATATTTATTAAGTATAGATACCCTCATTTATTGATATTTGTAATTTTTAATCATTTCACATTCATAAATGTTTTAAGATTAAAAAAGTAGCAGAATGCTAATTTAATGACTTCAGCAAATCGTGGTGTAGATAGGATTCACCGTCATCACAATATCATCTTAAATTAAAATGTCTTATTGTTTTCAAGATTAGATATTTATAAATTATGTAAAAAGGCATTTGTTACAATATTATTGATCGTATTTTCACATTTGTAGTAATTTATTTTCGTATTGTATTTCAATATTGACGATGCACATATACAAGTAAATCACTTTACCTCATATGAGGTATTTTCAATAAATTGACAAAAAAAAAAAAAAAATGTTAGATAGTAAAATATATCAAAGCACACTAATTGTAAATACTTGTGTACGCCAATTATCAGCATTTAGAGGGTATTTGATATTATCGTTGTGATGACGATATAACCACATGGACCATATTATACGTATTTATGTTACGGTAAAAGTACGAATATCGGTAAAACCTAGGATACACAAAATAGTTTGGCAAACCCGAATTATTTCTATAGTTCGGACTTTTACAAACAAGCTTTGGTAAATATTAGGATAAACAACCAGCGTTGATAGAATTCCGAATTTTTTTACCAATTATGTATTATTAATAATATTAATAATAGTAACTATTATATAAGTATACCAAGTACTATATTAGTTACTTCCTACTAGTATATTAGATAAGTGCACATGTATATTATTATTAATTAATAATTATTATATATTTTATTTTATACTTTTGTATTTATAATATTTAATATATTAGAATTTTGAACAAATTTATTATTAAATATTACAATTAATAATAAGTAATAATTGTAATATTTAATAATAATATACATGTGTACCTATCTGATATACTAGTAAGAAGTAGCTGATATAGTACTTAGTATACTTAAATAATAGTTACTATTATTAATATTATATAATTTGTATTATAATGTAAATATGCATTAGTAAAATATTTCGGACTTTTATCCACGCTAGTTGTTTATCCTAAGATTTACCAAATCTTGTTTGTAAAAGTCCAAACTACAGAAATAATTCGGGACTTAACCAAACTATTTTGTGTATCTTAGGTATCCTAGGTATTCGTATTTTTACCGTAACATATACACACACATTTTAGGATCATTGTAGCTGTAATATGAAACGATCCCATTGAGCAATTATATAGTATTTTTTATAGTTACTGGCGAAAAAAATATGTTAACTTTCATCTTTTAGAGCACTAACCTCTTGTGATATTTATTATAACGGATCAAACTTTGAAATAAAAATCAACTTTTGATATTTGTTCAATTCCTTACAATAATGAATTGTACACATGCCATATTATAATCAATTACCTAGGATCAACAAATTCAATAAACCATAAAATCAGAAAACATTATTTTTATATGTTTAAAAAAAAACCATTGTATTAAGAATAATTTAATAAAACAACTTCTCAATAATTTATTTAAAAAAAATATATAATAATAAAAGTAAATATTATATTGGAAAATAAATTATTTTATAATTAGTTATTATAAATATATTTTAGAAATACAAATTACATTGAAATATGTAATTTTTTTTTTAAAATTAAGTTTCCTATATTAATAAAGTTTAAAAAAAAATTATTCCTAAAATTCAAAAAAATATTATGGAGAAATTATATTTTTAAACTGTTTGTGATATCTAACGTCAGGACCATAATATATAATAATGACTGAAATGATCAAATATTCTGCATTCCGTATAATAATTAAATGACATACGAGAAAAAAGGAAAAAAAATTTTACGTGAGTTATTAAAATTTAATAACATCTAAATAATAAGCGGGATATCTATTTCCCACCATAATATTATGACGTCACTCCGCGTGATCGTTTGGTGTCTGCATAGTGGCATAGTTGCATAGTTTTACTAAATATATACAGATTATACGACAAAACTTAAAATATCAACTATCAACAAGTTAACTACTTAACTGTGAGTTATGTCAATAGTCTGATTACTAAATATTAAATACTAATTAATATATTTATATTGTATTATCTGCATTCTGCAATTCTTAAATCATTTTAGAAGATTTTAATTAATGTACTGATTTTACCACGATGTGTGTTTTTTTCTGTCTGTCATCAGCTTATGGGCTAGTAAAAATGTTGTAATTTTCTACTGAAATATCTTTTCTGATATTTTAAGGAGGGGGGGGGGTTAAAATTAGAAAAAATCTAGTCATTTTCAAAAACACGAAGAAAAAAAATTAAGAAAAAACAGTAATTTTTACGCAAAACCAGTTTTTGACAAAATTGATTTTATTTTTTTGATGCAACTCAAAAATGAATAACCATAAATACTTTAAATTTTCACCAGATATCTACATGACCATTTTACATACATGATATAACTTTTAAAAATATTTTTGAGTATAAAATATGTATGAATAATTTTTAATATATTTTTTTTAATTTTTTTAAAATTACTGTCAATAAGTAATGTTTTGCTTAGTCAAAAATTTAAAAATTTACAAAGTTCCTCATAAGTTGTGAATAGTTTAATTAAAGAAAAAAGTTGACTGTATATTCACAATCATTTTTAATGAGTGTCTGAAGTCAGAATTTTGACAACATTTTTTAAAACTGTGAAAATTTGCAAACTGTTTTGAGTTCGAAATTAATAAAAAATGTTTATTTTATATTTAAGATTTGAAAATTTATAACAAAATTTCTCATAAGTTTTTCAACCTCACTTAGTTATTTATGCTGTATTAAAATGTACCATAAAGAAAGTGAATGGTAATTTATTCTAATTTCTCTTTTAATATATTTATTTATATTAGATGTTAATATGTTATAATATTATTATACATGACTGCATTAATAAAACATAAGTTTTTACCATACAAAAAATCTTTTTGTTTTCGATTTTTATTATTTTTTTTTTTTAAATTATACAAATTCGTATTATTATTTATTACATTCTTAGATAGATTTATTCACTGTAAGCATTGTATTTTGAAAAAAAATCATGAAAAATTATAGTTATAATTAATGTTTATCAATTTATATATTATATGGTAAATATGATTTAAATGTAATAAAACTAGATAATTAGAGCAACCGACAACCGGTGCGTAACGGTGGCAGATACTTTAATGCGGAGTGACATCATAGTAAAGTCATATCATTTTGTTTATTTTAGTTCCGATTCCTCAAAGACTAATGCTAATATTTTACTCAAAACTTTGAATAATTAAAAAAAAAATTAAAATTATTAAAACATAGATAAATTCAATAAAACATATAACAAATACTTATTGCTGAATACAATAATTTAGATTTTGATTAATGCATTGTTAGTCAGTGATATGGTCAATATGGATATGACTTTCAATCACGAGTTTACATGTATGATTTATTTTACCCTATATAGGTCTTACTGAAATATATAAATCATCAAATCATCGTAGAAATACTAAAAGTATTTCGAGATTAAATATCAAAATTCCATAAATCTTACGATGAATAAAAAAAATATATTGATGAAATATAAAGAACGCAAGAAATGTGTTAAATTTCTTTGTACAGTAAATTTAATCGATCCATATTAATACAATGGAATGTACTACATTCGAATAGTATATAATTTATTATATATACGTAGGTACAATATTTTCAAACATCAGTACCTACTATATAACTACGGTATTCCTCATTCCAGTTTTTGTCCATCAATTAAATATTATTTTGTAAATTTTGTACGATGAACACACGTTTTCATTTAATAGTAGGAGTAGTGTAAATGTGAATTGGCTGTCTGTTTTAATCGCATATGTACAATGTTAAACCGTGTAGGCTTTTTAAAATACAAAATATGATATTGTTATTTCGATTTTAAAATGTTTAGAATATTATAAATAAAACATTAATTTAAGTTCACTAGAACATTGTAATCATATACCTATAGAAAAATGTGTTTTTCTCAATATAAACTATAGGATTCTTATAGAACTGTACTGTATTAAATTGATTCAAATAAAAATGCTTAAAGAAAAAAATTGATTACAACTAACTACAAATTTTGTTTCTTGCTTTTACGTTTAAATAATTTTAAATTCCCATCACGTCAGATTTCATTATTTATTTTGGTTATTTCCAATTGAAGTAATAATTGTCTGTTTTATAAAAAGACGTACAAACATTAATTCATCATAAATAATATTTCTGTAGACGTTATTTAAAAAAAAACATTTTACAGAATAATTCATACAAAAAATCTTAATATTTAACACACATTTATCACATGACACACGGATTAATCTGACGGATAATTAAAACTATCTACAATGAATATTTCACCATTTTATCTTAAGAGCTTTCAATTTTTTACAGACTATAGTTAACATGCACATAATAACCTATATTAATAACCTAACCTATAATAGCTTGGAATTTATTATATAAAATAATATTATTACAGCAAATATTATTAGTAGATCACATATTATACTACGATATTAATAATTCTGTATGTATGTCTATTTCGTTGATTGGTGACCAATTATTCGCATAATATTAGTCCACAAATCTAATTTTAATAATTTAAAGTACAAAAATGTTTAATATTTATGTAATATAATTTATTTACTAACAACTATTATAAAGCTAATGAATTGCCAATTCAATAAAAGTAATTTGATTCATAAAAATTTTAAAATGTATACATATATATCTAAGTAACTACGTAATTTTAAATCATAATACGCAGAAAGTTTATTTTGAAAATTTTTATTTTATTTTATCGGAATTGGTTTTCTTAAAGTCATCAAACACTTTCCAATTTTTACTTACTCTATAATAGGTAGGTAGCATATTATGTTTAGAAAATCGTAATATCCTGTTAATGTCCTTAATTTTTATTATGCTGGATTAAAACTTATTACTTTCCTAAGTTTATAAGATGTGAAGTTGAATAGCAAAATTTGTGAGTTTTAAAAAAGTCCATCTTCACTTAATTTGTATAGTTTCCAAACTTCAATTATTAGAAATAACTTAATATCCTGAAAAAATTGCAATGGGTTTTTATTTTATTAATTCATTTTATAATTTGGTGTGAAAAGCAATGTTTTTTATATTAGTAAAAATACCATCCCAGTAAAATATAATATCAATGAATGTTTAAAAAAAAAAAATTATAATAATTTATCTAGTTTCCTCACAAAATTTCCTGATTTTATAAATCCACGTGTATCTTCAGATATTATTTTTTGTGTTACACCAAAACACAAAATCGATTACGCCAAAAATTGGTTTTACGTAAATATTTCCGTTAAACCAACTAGATTCACTTTCATATCAGAAAAGTTACTGAAGTTGAAAATCGAAGCATTATATCAACAACTTATCGTGTACATACACAAAAAACATACATTTTTTACGCAGTCAATTTTTAACAATCGATTTGGTTTTGTGTTGTAATATAAAAAAAAAAAATAACCGTAGATACATGCAATATTCACTGAATGTTTATACTGACGCATTACATTTTTAATATATTTTGACTTTTTTTAAGGTATAAATAGGAATACGAAATTATTGGTTTTTTTTTTATTATTGTCAATAAAATTTTTTTTGCTTTGTCAAAAAACTTGAAAATCTAATACAAGTTTCCTTATAACTTGTTATTAGTGAAAATTATAAAAAAAATTAGCGTAGATCTACAATAATTTTTAATATCGTTAAAGTTTGAATTTCGACAAAATACGACAAGATCACCAAAATTTGTATTATTTTTTTTATTTAGAAATTTATAAAAAAATTTCTGTTTAATCTTAAGGTTTCGAAATTTTCCACAAAATTCTCCATACGTTTAAAAACTTTTCATATAAAAAATTTTACCGAAAAGTCAAACTAATTCATTACGAGTGTTTGAAATTAAACATTGGATATTCATCCGTAAACTTTACCGATTTCTCAAAGAACGATTTTCTGATTTTGTTTTAATTCAAAAACGAATAACTGTAGATGCTTAAAATTTCACCGAATGTCGATTATATACCATCCAATTTTAAAAATGTTTTGACTCTTTTGGAGCTAATTGTAGGTTTTTTAAATTTTTTTTCTATAAATATTAATTAAAAAATGTTCATTGGGTCAAACATTTTATAAAATTTAATACAAAATTAATCGTAAATTTTTTTAATAGCAGTTGAAAAATATTAAAGATACATTAGTACACTTTTTTATAAGTATTTAAAGTTCAAATTTTGACCAAAATTCATCAAAAATATCAAACATTTATAAATTATTTTATAGTTAAAAATGTATAAAATCAATTTTTATAGCTAAGGATTGAAAATTTAAAACAAGGGTTCTCATAATTATTTAATATTGTAACCAAAAAATTTTACATGGTTGATTTTTATATATATTTTAATTTTGAATTTGAACAAAATTAAATATTTAAAAAAGAATAACAAATGTTATAGTTATTTTGTTGCAATTTAAAAATATTTTTTGTAGGTGCTTGAAATATTTAAAGTATATTATTATATTTTATACATACAACGGTATTTTCAAACGCAATGTTTTTGGCAAAAATTAATTCAATCTACTGTATTATTAATATTAAATGAATTACATTAACAGCAATAACATCATAAAATATATTTAGTAATGTAGGCTGACTAACCGTTTTCGCTAGAATCGTTTTTCATATACAATGATTTTATGTTATTTAATTCAAATTTAACACATTAATTTTAGTGACTCATTACTCGACACCTACATCAGAGCGCTACCTACTTGCAAACATTTTTTTTTTTTTTTTTGTTGCTTTGCCAACGCATTTGAAAATTACTGGGAATTTTTACTTTCGACTCCTTAAAGTACCACATTTGGTTAATTTTTGTACCAAAAAATATGTTGAAATAGAAAATTAAAGTATTTTTACAGGATAAAAATATGACGACAGACAGAAAAAAAAATGTAAAAAGAATGAAAAATACACATCATTGTAAAATCCATACTTACAATGATCGCTTCGCTCAGAATCTATAACGATGCGTCAATGGGTAAGTACATTGAATTGAACTAAATGTTTACCAATGGTCATACGAATGATACTTCATAGCTTTAGCGAAAGTAAATGTTCAAGGATACCTTGTTAGTAGTTATTTAAACACTTATCGATCATAATACAGCAGTTCATTGCATAATGGCAATCTTGGTCTAATAACTATATTTGAGATCAAATTTATTTGCAAAAAACTGCAATAAAACCAAATAATGTATTACATGCAGCAATCCTCATTATTATTCCAAAGTAACTATACAATTGTAATTTATCTAAAACCATATAATTTATATTATATAACCTATTTTGTTGATATCCTATACTATCTGCTATTTTACAACATAATACAAGTTTCAATATGAAATTATTTTGTTTAGGTCTTTCTATAGGTATTGTATTAAATGTTATGAGTAATAAGTGTATAAGTTATTTTTGTCCCATATACCACGAACGCATCATGTAGGTATGATTTAAAATGCAACTATGCATTGAATAAATATTGTTCTATATTTAAAATAAACATATGATTTTGCTGTAACTTTTAATCATAGACAAATATTAATATATTATATTATGGATTTCAAAGTCTGTATTTGAACAGTCTTGTTTATTTTTACACATCCAATTCAAACATGACGCAGAGTCATTTTTATTTCGAGTTAAAATAAAATATATCAGCATACATTTCAAACACCAACAAATGTTAGATAAATTACATAATTATATTTCAACAAAAATTTTACAAAATATTTGAAATAAGAGTTCATAGTTATATTTGAAAACCAAATTAAATTTAAAACCTGGCTCCGTCGATGTTAAAATAAACAAAAATAGGTTTATTAAAGTACTTAAAACCCATGTGATAGGTTTACTTGTAACCTTTTTATATCGAATCGTATCATTAAAAAAATGTTTATATACTACATGTGTCAGACTTTTAACTTCCAAATATAATGTCGCAACAGCAACCTGGTACTTTTAAAATTATACATGCCCAATTTAAAAACGTAATTGAATCTCATCATTTTTGAACATTCATGTGTGGCTGAAAATTTAAATCAATATCTCCTCCCAACATGTTACATATTTTATAACATTTTACTTGTTTTTTAACATGCCCTTTTATCATTTATAATAGTTGATTATATTTCATTTATCTATTATTAAAAATATTTAACAGCACCTAACTAAATAAATTATATTAACATATTATTATTCTTTTTTTTTTTTTTTTATGCACATAATAAGGTGTTTTGTTGGGGAATATTATATAATATTTTATACAATATTGATTAATTAGTTTTTTTTCAATACACATACAGTTATAATTTAAAAGCAGAACAATTTATTTTTTATTAAAAAAACGTAATAATCAATTTCATAAATTAATTTTACGAGTATACCATCTTTATGAATCACAAATCAATCGTAAAAAATAAAATTTACTTTACAAACGACTTAATTGTTGTTAATATTACATATTTATAATATAATTATTCTTTTTCTATCTGATACTAAAATGCAGATAATCCATTAAAAATAATATTTGATATGCATGGTATAAAGGTTGTAGTTATTTTTTTATTATAATTTACTTGCAGGCATGAAAATTGAACAGATATATTTGGGCGAAAGTACAACAAATATATAATACTATTAGAAAATCACATTTAGTCTTATTTTTAAACTTTTTACTGCAAATGCGTGTTAGCATACTCAAATAAATTATTATCGTAAACGTTATTACGAAATTATTTTCAAAATTGAATTTTTGAACTGAAGCATTTAAGGTTTAGTATAACTGCAGGCATATTATGTTTTCAACCAACGTCGTTAAATGTGGTTTTACGATAATTTCCGTTTCACAGAATTCCTCATGGACTCCATTAAGATTAGGTCATCGAAAACAGGATATTTTAAATTATTAGCAAACATATTGTTCATAAGAACTTCTAATAAATATGTTAAAATAAAATCTCAATAATAAACTATAAAAATGATTATTCAATGTCCAAATTATCTCATTGATTCCATACATATTATATATTATCCATATTGTTAAATATTTAATTTAAGTTATTCAGGCAGTCTAGAACGTATTATATTCATTTATAAAACTATAACTATAGTATTATTATAATAAATATTTAATGAAAACACAATTTCTTTTTTATTCATATAGGCTAGTAATCACAAAATAAATAATGGAAAAACTAATAAAATAAATAGGCTCACGTTTTATATATTCAACTAAATTTGTTGCTTTGTTGTAAAAAATAACCCAAAAAATATATTCAACCCAGTAAATAGTTTATATATTTACAAAACAAATTATTAAAGCTTGAATAATAATTATTATTTGTTAAATTATATTTATTTTTATGAATGTTTTTTTACGAAAATATGATTTTTTTTTTAACATTAATTTGAAATAAATAGGCTATCTACAAATACATTTACAATCAGCATACTACGTGAGTAGGTAATTTAATTAAACGTGAAAGACAAGTTAATAGTAATTACTAAGCAATAATATTTTTTGACGAGAATGATAAAATGTAAACATTTATTGAATACTTTATTTATTATTTGTACATTTTTAATGAAAATATGAAGAAAGACTTAAACATTTACTTACCTTACATTCATATCTAATCACTATTTATTACGGAGATAGGTAAATAGAATAAATATTGATTTTATTACTTAAATAATTCTGTAATACTACGTTTTGTTTCTATGAGAAATATAAAATACTAAATAATAATTGAAATTTGTGATTAATATCATTAGTGAAAAAATTAGAAAGCTTTGAAAGTCTATCAGTCGATTTCACGTTTAATTATTTATTATTACAAATAGTTAAAGATTATATAAAATAGATTAAATTGATCAAAGCTTATAATAAATTACATATTATATCGCACATATTATATGAATAATTCTATTTCCGTCTGAACGAATTCCGGGAGACTCGACGGTGCGTGATATTATATAGTGGGTCGTGTATGAAATTGAATATAGTTAGAAATTTATAACAAAATTATAATCATTGATACATCACCTTTAGGATTTATTTTTAAAAATAGTTTTCCGTAAATCCAAAATATTTTTTATAAGCATTTGAGGTATAGATTTGAGGAAATTGGACATTCATACTTAAAATAACAATTTCTCATCAAACAATTCTTGTTATTTTGTTGTAATTGAAAAAATATTAATTCTAAAAACTTGAAACATTAAAATTTCTATTATTACTTAAAATATCAATTTCTATTCACAATACAATTTTCAAAAGATCTTAGCTAAATTTAAGCTTTTTATTAGCAATTAAAATTTTTGATTTTTTGTTGTATTTTTTCTATACACGTTGATAAAAAACTTTATGCTAAGCCAAAAAGTTTAAAAATGTAATACAAGATCCCACATATGCTGTACCTAAGTCTTATAGCTATCATTCATAAACATCAAATATACATCATTTGTAGGTATATATTATAATATTATGTTATATTATGCATTTATTGTTTCTATAATGTTTTGAAGTACAAATTTTGAAAAAATGTCATCAGAATCATGACATTTTGCAATACATTCAATAAATATTTTTGTCACGCTCTTACTTTTTAAAAAAATAAGTTAACTTAAAACTGAAAGTTTTTTTTTTATAAAACTTCAGCATTGAGGAAGCCTAACAAGTTCTTGTATGTATTACTACCCTTAGGGCAGTTTGGCGTCAGTCACTCCCCAAAAACAAAAATGTTTCTTCTTATTTTGCAAAAATATTTAATTAATGTAAATCACACACATACATAAACACAATCGTTATTTACAATCAACAGAAAATTGAGACTTTTTTTCAAAGAGAGTTTATCACGCATTAGACAAAAGCCATTTGTGTCAAAATTATAAATAAAAACAGAATACTATCGAGCACAGAAAAGGATTTAATTACAAGATCTTATGAGTAGCAAATTAATGATAAAAATAATATTTTCAACTGGTCTAAAATCTACATCTAACTCAAATATTTCATTAAGCAGTAGCTATATAAAAGATACAACTATTAATTAGTTAATTTGCCGAAATCAACACACCCTATTATGAACACAAGATTTATTTTCTAAAAACAAATACGTTCAACTTTCCAAAATTAATGGAGAACTCCCGATGGAAACAGATAGGCACTACTCCCCACTCAAACACAACATCATAAACAACCTCCACATTCACATTCACTTCATCAATATTACTAATGCCGCCAATTATCATTATAATACTGTTCTCAATTATCAAATCATTCTGCCACGTAATTTAATTTATAATATCACCTAAAGAATGTCTGTATTAATCCCCTGTAAATTTCCTAAATTTCCTAAATTACTAAATTTCTCTAAAAAATTAAACACATACTTAATTAAAGCTTATCGAAAAATAATCAAATATTTAAAAGAAAAAAATTTCAATTTCTACACATCAACTAAAAGAAAAGAAACCATATCGTTTAGTTATCAGACACCTCAACCATTATTTAAACACCAATCATTTATTGCATAAAAGATGATTTAAATTCCAAAAGCATTCATGTCGGAAATGTTACAAAAGTTCTTCGTAGTCAAACAAAAGTAACTCTTATTTTGATTTTCTTTCTTCTTTCTCGATCTGGAGCCTTCGTTAACCAACAAAAATATATGATCGTTATACGAGATATATTATTATATTATTATATATATAATAATAATATTATTATTTATATATTATTATTATCGTACTCTAAGATAGAAAAACAAAAATTAGTAAAAACCATTAATCAAACATAAAACTATACCTAACCACCTAAAACCATAAAAGTCAACATTTCTTCCCCCTTTGACATTCGACAAATTCCATTTTAATAGCAAAAAGTATAAAAATCCTTAACAATTATAACTATAAAGTTACAGGTATATTTTACTCATAGATGAAATAATCCGTAGTGAAAGTGTGAAATATTTCTCAATTCACATTGATTCATTAATTATGGAACTTTTATTAGATAGTTTACATTCACATGTGTCATGCATGGCTTATAATTTATATATTTCCACTATTAACTGTAATCGATATATATTATTGTAAAATCGTCGTAATTAATCGTAATTAAATACAGTTTTAAAAATAGGTATTATTATAGCATTATAGTTATGTATTACTTAATATATTGTTTAAAATCATTTAAAACACTAACCTAGAGCGTTTTTCCAACTTTTTTTTTTTTAAAGAAAACGAGAATCAAACTTTTTAATTTTTATAGTGAAAATAAGTATCACCTATAACTTATAAGTAAATGTTGTATTAATCGTATTGCTTTGTATTATTATTATTATAATATTCTGGCCATTATGATATATTTAGGGCAGTAAAGGCAAATAATGCATGTCTGAAGATGGCACGTCCTAGGGAGCGTCAAAATATTTAGTAAAACAAGTTAAAGAAATAATATTGTTTTCTATATTTATTTATTTTTTATTTTAGTTGAAAAATTTTATAAAGATTTTTAAAATCTTCAATCAAACAATAAATTGTTTAAACAACTTATAAATCTTTTTTTATTGTTGATTTTATAGTTTATTATATAAAATATAATATATTATACCTCACGTACAGCTTAATTTTTTTTTTTTTTTTTTTTGGTATAACCTTATTTTATATCATATTTACAACGAATTAAAACGTATAATGTCTAAAAAGATGTGTGTTACTTTCAACCCCTAAATCAAAAATTCAACTCGCAACATATTTTTTTTTTTTTTTTGAAAAAAAACCAATCAGAACTGTGTCACAATCAGAACTCCGGTTTTTTATACAATTTTCAAAATAAAACCGTAGTCCTGAATGACCGGTACTGGTCGGACGTCGCAGTCGTTCGGCATCGATTTCTCATCGCCACTCGCCGATAACAAGACAAAACGACGTTAATTCGTCATACATAAACCGAACACACCTGTGTCTCGTAATATATATATATATACACATACATATAATAGCGCGCAGTCGTTAGCGGTGCGGTGGTGAAAGGACGGTCTGTGCCGTATTATTGCCACCGCCGCCGCCGCCGCAGCGTACGGTAATAATTGCCGCCCGGAACCGACCGCACTGGCCCGAGAGCCGGTCTTCGGCTGTCGAACGCCAACTTTGAATCCCGGCGGATCTCCTCCGTGTTTTTACGCGACCGCGTGTGCGCGCGTGTGGGTCAGTGATGTACCGCGTCCGAGTGGCCCGTTACCGGATGGAACCGCGGTTACCGTTCGAATGCTGATCGCGTCCGTTGCACGATTCGTTTTTCCGCATACATCCGCCGTTAGTCCCGTCGTCCGTTTCGTGAAATAAAAACCGTTGTCGTCAACAAATCCGCGTTCACATTCGCCCGCGGCGCAAACACGGAGGCGACACACTGGACCTGCCGGACGTCGTAACCATGAGGGCTCCACTGACGTTCGTGTTCCTCCTGCTCGTGGGTGAGTTGTTCACCGCTTCATCGTTAGTCCCGTCGCGAACGTGTGCGTCACAAACCGTAATTCGACAATGACGACTCGACGTCACCCCCGCGTGCAGGGGTTGTCGTCGTGCAGTCAATAGCCGGTCGCGTATAGGTTCGAATGTTATGCACGAGTTTTCCGATTTCAATAGGGGAAAAAAAAAACAAACGGTCGATTTTGAATAAATTTCAACGAGCGCGTTTTTGAAAATTATTTAAATTGTAATGAGTTATCAATGATCCGGCGTTTTAACATCACAGCGCGCTTTTATATTATATTGCGCTGCGAGGGTTGTTCGAAGATATGATAAAGTAACAGCCAACACCTAACCTCTGTTTGAAATCCGTTTTTTTTTCTTTTGACTTTAAAGAACATTATCATTTCTAAGACGCCGTAAAATATTTAAATGAAGACGTAATGAATATATTTTAATTTTTTTTTTTTTTTTTTTTTACGTTGCTGGTTTGAAAAGTCGCATATCTCGTAGTATGATACAAAATAATAAACTATACTGAAACATAAAATATATTAAAGCATAAGATTTTGGGTAATTAAATAACAATTTATCCAGACGACATTTGGTAAAAAAAAAAATTAATCGAGTGTATAACATATTAGAAAAAGTATACGCTTATCACACATTGTTCAGGGTAGTTTGTATAAAGTACCTAACCCATTAAATTACTGTATGATATTTACTAGTACAGCCTTCTATCGATATTGACATTTAATAATATTATTAAATAAAAAAAAAATGAACATATTTTAAAATATTTTATTAAAAAGAAGTTGCTTATAAATACAATATCTGAACACATTGTGTTATAAATTACTCCAGCTATAAATGTTCTCATAGAAAATATATTTATACATAGATTAGAACATATTTTGAGTAATTTTTTTCTTATTAACTAGTGTGGATCGTGTAAATGTAGTTAAACTATTTAAGTGTATTCGTAAATTTAGGTACAGTGATTATTGTGTTTACGTTAAATAAAAAAAAATAATAATAAATAACGGTCCATAGATAATTAAGTTAATATAAAAAAATTTATTGTTCATTTATTTATAAATGCTTATTTTATTTATATGCACTATGAAACGTATAAGTAAATATCTTTGTAAAATAATTTAATTGTTATAAACGTAGGTATAACTTTTAACAAATGTTCTAATTATTATTACGTATTTATATACGACGACATTAACTTATGACGTGACCAATATATGTATTTGCAAATAAGAAAAAGGGAGAAATTTAATTAACATTGTAATTTGCATATAATATACATGCATAAATACATACTATGTACATGTACAGCTAATAGCTTTGATGTGCCGTGTTGGAAACATATTTTAAAAGACCAGATAATTATTATAATTTAAGTTCTATTTAACTATTTTAACCTATATTTTGGTGTTAATAAACATTTAAACAAAAATATTAGGTAATGATGAAAGCACAATAATTTAAAATGTTGGTTATTCTCCGTGCAAAGTGAAATTAATGTAAAATAGTATTGTGATATTATATTATTTTTGAATAGAGTAGTTGTTATTTAGAAATTGTTTAAATAAGCAAATCCTTATTGTTTATGCTTAATGTTTTATAACTAAGGATACTGTAATGAAAAGAAAAAGGTGGACAAGTGGGTACCGCTTTGATGTACAGTAGTTGTCGAGTGTTTCATTGTAATAGATGTGTTAAATTAAATCTGAATTTTATGATAAATCATTGTATACAAAAAGTATGTTTATAAATTATATTTATAATAATAATATTAATAATTAAATTTTTTATATATTATTTTCTTATTATTTCGATATTATGGTATGTTATAGATACATTTAGTATAATATCTATGTATAATATATATATAAATCTGTTTGCCATATATTTTTGTAAAAAAATGGTATCGATTACTATCACTTGTTTTAGTTTTACATTCAATTCTGTATCTTACCAATTCATTTTATGTAGTTAATAGCTACGGTATACGAAACAATTGGTTTGAGAAATGGTAAAACGACTACCGTTTGATGTCACCGATAAATAATAGCTGTCCTTTATTACCATACACGTGCGTATTGCGGTGCCCAATGCCCGGGGGAACGGCCGAAATCAAAATCTATTGTTCGGACTTTTACTCACTGCGAATCGATTTATATATGTTGCACATTATGAATGTTCATAATAAATTATTAGAAACCAACATTTTGCGGATTTGAAACGTTTTGTTGGTGATTTCAGTTATAAACGTCGAGAGGAATCGGCCAAACATAAAACTAATCGTTATAAAGTGAGCAAAAGGGTGTAGTTATCTAGGCGAGCCGTGAAAATATTGTATTAGTTTACAAGAATTCTTGCACATCAAGACTGATTTCTTACAATAAACATTTAAATAATAATAGGTAACACAATCTCATAATCGACAATAGTAGTTACCTACTGAAAACGAATTGAATAGAATCATAAGAAAATACAAACTAAAAACTGTTGATGGGCATGTCCGAATCACGTGCTCCACATGCACGACGTGATCACCGAACCTAAAGATATTGAAGTTACTATTGACAAATAGTGTTGTGAACGATTTCCAATATTGTGAAAGTGTTCTCACCGTAGATACCTACTGATTTTTGACGAAACATAATCATATATATTGCACATGGACGGAAATAAAATGCAGAAACATCTTAGTGTTGAAAACCTTTTCTGAACAATTCAACTGGCAAGTTAGAGGTTAGGTTTATAGCTTGTTGTGCCTATCTTAAAGTAAGCTTCAGGAAATTTGTCTGTTTAGAATAATTGAAACACTTAAAATTTTAAAATTAATTTAACCTTTAATGTGACTAAGTAAGTCACGAAAAATATTATTTCTGAGTAAAAAAACAATATGGCTACCTAGGCCTTTTTCTTCAGAAATTTAATATGCATCGTGATGTACCTGCTCAGAATCTTAAACCACTGACCTGGATGAAACGCCTCGTCTTTGTTTTTGTCGAGCTAATCTTGACTCTTGCAGTCTAATTAGTATAAGAGGTTAAGTTAATCTGTTTTATAAATTGAAAAAAATATATTTATGTGATATTACAAACTCACTGCTGCAAAACCCTTTGAGTACAACAATTATTATTCATGTATTTCAAAAATTTAATATATAATCATATCTTAAGATAAGTTGTAATGATAATGTGAGTGTACATATAAAATAATTACTTACCTATTCAAAACTTGAAGACTATTCCAAAATTATCGACCTAAGTATATAAAAATGTTCTGGTCTGTGTAATAAACCGACCCAGCTTTATGGCGAATTCAGAATCACCTATTATATAAAATATTCTATAGTTTATAATTATGATAACTAAATCTTTATATCAGTACATTTAATTATCAACATAACATCATGATAATATTTTGTTTATTTAATTTTCGAGACTGATGGTTTTGGCCAAATATAAAAAATAAAACATTTACTATTGTATCTTATAGTATTACTTATTTTAAATTTGACTTCAATGTTATCGTGGATAATAGATATTTGAAATTTAAAATAAATTATTATTTAATCATAAGTTTAAACACGGCAAACCAAGATGATCGATTTCAAACTGTATACAGTTATCTATATTATATCAGTTGTAATTTTTGAGCTGTAATAACATTTTGCTAACAGTTAATTGAAAAAAAACATACTTAGGTTTAACACCGATTAGTTTATTGGTTATCATAGATAAAATATAAACAAATAAGTAAATACATTTTGAACTGAATATTATGTCATTTATTTTATATAGTAAATAATGTAGGTTCCACTTAAAATAATACTTTTCAGTTAGATATTTTAAAACTGCTCCGAATACTTATGGACAATAAACATGCATAAATAAATTATATTATATTAAAAAACAAATAATTCATATAATATAAGATATAATAACTAAATTTATTTATTTATAAACTATATCTAATGTTTTTTGCACATATTTATTGGTGTTTTTGTGTTTTTATAATATCTAAACCAAGCTTATTAAGAATAATAACCGTGCGAATCACGATCACTATATTATGTTATAATCCTAGTGAAATTCTTATGCATATAAAAATGTATTCTATATTTATTTCTTCTTAAATATTATGTTATTTTCTCCCTAATTCATTACTGTTTTTACCCTCTCATTTATTATTTTATATTTTTTAACCCTACTAATAAAAAGTAAGAAATTTATTTTTAAAAATGTCTAGTAAGTAATTACTTACTATTGATAATACATGCAAATTCAATAGTGTATTAATAAAAAAAAAATATTTTAAATATGTACAAAGGAAACCATAATATAAAAATATTATAGAACATAATATTTGTACTAAGAAGAATTTTATGTTTACTAAAATTATTTAATAAAAAATATAGTATTTTTTTCAAAAATTTATTTGTTTAATTAAACGTTTGTTATACTTTAAAACTATTCTTTAGTAATACATATTATAATAATCATTTTAGGAACATATTTATAATATTTATACTACTAGGTAGTCAAAGAACTATCTTATTATGTTATGTGTTTTATTTATGTTTGATTGTAATCACATAGTAGTATGTTGGCTAAAATAATTGTTTTAATATACATCTCACATCACACAATATTGTATCTCTATTTAAGAAATGTATATAATATCATGAATTTTCATATTATATATTTTTATTTTATGGTACATACTACATATTTTTCTGTAGATACTTAATATTTAATAATATAGAATACATAATACAAATTTTAGGAGTACAATTATAAATTTAAAAAAAAATAGCACTAAACAATAATTTTTACATTTTATGAGTATGATTCAAAAATTGTTGTCGATTAATTTTAATGATTTTTACTGTATAATTGAATTAATTTATATTTTATTCTCATTTATTATTTAAATTAGAAATAAAAAATATTTTTTTTATAATTCATGTTTCAAAACTTAGCGAAAAAAGTCTTATGTTTTTTTCCTGTATTAATAGGCATTGAAAACTATCAATGGGTTTCAAACTTTTCAGTTTAGTAAATATAAAATGTTTAATATAAACTAAAGAAAATTTATGTTAATTGTTAATGTGAGAAACTTTTTTGTGTGATAGAAGTATGCCTACTCAAATATCTGTTGTAGATTAAATTAAATACAATATTTTGCATATGTTTGAACATAATTCACAATCCAGTAACATCACCAATACTTCGAGTCCAGATGGTAAGTATCAAATTCTCCGAAAAAGTCCCTAAGAATTTTTTTTGAAAAATTAAAAAAAAAATATTTTGTGAAAATATTAACTAAAATAGTTTGCCGTTGTATATTATACGATAAAATACGTTATGTTGGTTTATTACTGGTCGGTATCTTTCGAAAATTCGTAAATCTCTGTTATCATATAAGAAATACATAAAGCCTTGTCAAAATAAATTGTAATAAAAAAAACACTTTATTTTGATAAATTATAAAAAAGTAATATCATATGTTGTACAAACTACATTCAAATTTTGTGTTCATCTGATAACATAATTTAAATATAATAGGACCTATATCCTATTATAATATGTTTTAATGTTTACATATTATGATATTTTTATTATTATTTTAGTTTCACGGATAAAAATATGAAACTTATTATGTTATTATTGTTTATTTTATATTACATTAACTTGACAATTTTTATAAATTTTGTTCTGGTCAAACTGTAAACTGAAAACTGGTTAGTTCACTTTAGTTCAACAAGCGCAGCACATATGAATGCAGACTATCTACTATCCCATTTAGACCACTTTTTTCACCTGTTAAGCTTAAAATATAGGTCAGATAAGTTGATAATATTATTCAAATTATACTTCTATAAAATATAGCCATAGACCGTTATCCAAACAATCTTTCAACTTTTGTAAAACTGTATTTTAGCAAAATATTACTTGGGATATCCAATCTTGGTAGTGGCTATCTCCAAAAAAATATTGTTGATAAAGTATGATTTAAAATTATACGAAAATTTTCCAATTACGCGTAGTCATAAAATATAAAATAATTTTTTTCGATGTAATTTTTTTTAAGATATGCAATAAATAAATAATTTCAAATAATAAAATTTAACGGATATTATACGAGTTTTTTGATGACTAATCGATAACGGGTCTGTTTTTTTGGATTACATAGTATATAATTACAATTGGAGATTGGACTGACCGGAGTCAACTCATCACTGTTAATATAATTTTCGTACTGAACTAAGTTGATATTATTTATATTATTTTAAAAAATAATCATAAACTATGACGGTATTGCAGTTATATGAATACATAAATACATTCATGCATATATACAGGGATTTGTGGGCTAATATTCTAAAAATGTATGGTATATGCGTTTGAACATAAACAATTTGTAAGTAGATACATATTATTCCTATATACATGGTATATTGATGCTATCTGTGTCAGTTTTATAATTATAATTATATATTAGGATTATAACTAAACTTGTACAATTATAATAATACATAATATAAACAGAGCATATAAAGACTATTTAAAAGTTAGTTTGTATAATTAATTCATATTTTATCAGTGTCAAGCAAGTTAAAAACCTAACAAAAATCAATGGTGATTGTTTTAAAAAAAATGTCTTAATTTCCACTCATATTATCTATATTTAAGCATTTTATAAATGTAAAAATATTAGTAAGATATATTATGAAATGTAAAATTACACCACAAAAACATGCTATGCTTTATACAAAATACGCGATTTCACTGATTTTATACACAACTCATACTTTTTATTTTAACTTAAAATTTAATAATACTAAAAAAAAATAAGCAAGTTCCTATCAAATAGTGTTTTATCACAAAAAAAAAATCATAAAAAATGCATCAGTAGTTTTTAAAGAATATTATTTTCTGTAATTTAAAAAATCTTATATTATGTACTTTTAATGCTATAATATAATATATTATGATATATCTTCATAATCCAAAGTCATTCAAATACAAATTACAATAAATACTTAATAATTTATGGTTTTGTAAATAAAAAAAAAATAAAACTGTCACTAATGTTATTTTTATGTTTTATAACAGTTTATTTCTGAGAACATTAGAGAAAATTAACCAAGTTTATGGAAACATAATGCATTACTGGTTTTTGCTGTATAATTATATTAGAAAGCTAATCAACGTAGAAAGATAAACGAGAACAAGAAATCGGTTTTATCAAATACGAGAAAAAAAAATTAAAACTCGAGATAGTTACTGAATATTAAAGTGTAACGGGTAACCCAAAATGTCACAGCTATAAAAATAAGTACAGTAAACCCGTTTACGTGACAAGATATTTTGGATTTACTAAAATTAATTGAACGTTCTTTTACACTTCTTATTTACCTATACTACTTTATATAACCCACTCGTGGCGACAGTCGAGTTTGGTCCTATTTTAATGGTATTCCGTCCGCACCCGTAGAGATATCGGAAATAATAGTTTGATTTCTAGTCCTACTGGCCTATAATACGTATACCCACTTGAAATGCGTTCGTAATAAATTCTATTGTTAGTTGTTTAACGATGGTCACCACTGCTTCTGCAGAATACGCACAAGGAACGAACAATCATTCCAGAAAAAAAAACTTTATAGCTTTGATCTATACAATATTACTTAGCGGTTGTTGTGCAGTTATAATGCTATGCGATGCCATTATTAATTATTATTATAATAAGATCCCAAGATACGTCGACAACTGCACGATTTCTTTATATATGCAAATCATGTTTAGAACCGTATTATTATAATACATCTTAAGTGTAAAAAATATAATTACAATTTGGTAAATATCTGCGTTTTAGCGTCTTAGTCCATACATATACATTTATATATATAATAATGTTACATTTAGTGTGCGACACACATTGTATTGTAGATATTATGGTTACTGATGCGCTTTCATATCATGGGTAATAGACCGTCAGCTTTTTGGACAGACATTCTCTAATTTAGGAATAGAAGGATCTGTATTTAAAACATATAGATAACTATAAAAAATTCATGTAAGAGTAATAATGATAATTAAATTATAGGCAGCAGAATTGGGAAATATACTTTACCCATAATATTCTGTAGATTAAATTTATAATATTTCAGAAATTAAAACCTACCAATATTTTTTCTATCAATTTAAATGGTTACCTAAACCTGTAATATTAAGTTTGTAGTTTCAGAAATCCAGTATTATATCAATACGAATTATGAATTATAACTCCTTTTTGACGGGCTTGAATCAGTGAATATAACAACTACCGAGGCTTCATGTTTTACGGTTTCATATGACTTACCGCAAAACTAAGAGTGTAGAAAAATTAAAATGATATTAGTATTATTTTGTTCTCCATATTATAATTGTTAATGCTGACAAACTAAGACTATAATTTTTAAAAATTACACGTACCAAACGGTGAAAAATTTAAATAAATATAGTGAATTTTGGACCAATCACGACTTGTGGTACCTATACTAATATATATACATATTATTTTTTATGAAAAGAATTTGTATAGAGGCCGATGAAAATAATAAAATAAGGCGTAGATATAAAATAATAAAATATGTACGTATTACATATTGTGGAATGTGAGAGTCTGAATGTGAACACACATAATACACCGTATTAATCCGGGTAATCGATAGCTGTTGTGACTTATTGTGGACACGTGCAGTTAACTCAAATGATGATTACCAATACCGTGGTTCGTTCTTTTTACATAAATACTTACCTATTTAATGTTTTGCCGGCGAATACCATTTTTGAATCGAAACTATCAATGCACGTTTACACAATACATTATTATAGAACACACCTGTGCACGACTTGGGTGGGGGACAATTAATAACCGCACTGTAGCACTATACGTCCATAAACCTGTATAAACCAGGTATCGTTGTCGATCATCGTAAATAGGTAGGTACCTAAATAGAGTCGTTGTTGTACTACTGCGAGGAATGATAAATATGAAATATTATGAAGATTTGTCGTTTACTAACATGCTGTGTTAATTATGTTTGTAAATATTTGTTCGTGTTATACGCGTAATATACTAAAACGCTCAATCACGTAGAACTTTCTTGTGCGTACTGTTGAAAAAGTGTCAAAAGCACATCTATTAATATATTGAAAGACGGAACCGTCGGAATCGTACACGTACAGATGTCAATAATAAATTGCGACTTGTTCGTGAAACACGTTTCATATACCACAAATATAATATTATTATGATGTTTGCCCGTACCTTTAACCTAAAATCACAGTGGGAGGTGACCGAATTATAACTGGTTATTATTTTATACTGCAGTTGCAGTGGTTTACGAAACGTATGAAACGTAGTCATTCATTAACGATTCTCAGATGCTCTATATAATATTTAAATTTTGTAACGCCATGATAATATTGCTCTGTTTTCTACAACTATTTCAAATCGTGAATTAAAAATTTAAGTTTACCTATAATTTCTATTGTAGTGCTGACTATAGAGTTGTGTATAATGTACTGGCATACAGTAAAACAAAATAATTACTTATTTATTATTATTAATCACGTTCTGCTAGGTGGGACGTTTTTTTTTTTTTTTTTGGATTTTATGTTTATATTATATTATTCATAATTTATTATGCATGAAACGAAATTTTATTTACAATAATCTTTGCAGTTGACCATAATATTATTTTTAATAATATTATGCAGCTGTAGTTGCAATTATTTGTGTGTACATAATTATTAATAATGGTTAAACTGCAGACTATATAGATGAACTCCGGTTGAGCAGACGAGTCTGAATGCATTTAAAATGTATATTATGTTAAAATATTATAATCTTGAAATATTAACAGGATTCTACACGTGTACAGCATTACAAATAAATTATGACCTATACTAAAAATTTAAGGTTAGGTTAGGACCTAAAGCAAAAATACCCAATAATAACAATGACATTATCTACGTGTATGTCGCTAAATAATTTTGAAAATATTTAGCTTATTTGAATGTAAGTTATGATAAGATGCATTAGTAATAAAATATCTATGCATATATAAAATAATACATATTTATTTGAAATGTAAACTGGTTTGAAATGATAATTTAAAGTGTTTTGAAAACAGATATTTTGTAATTTCAAGAATCATTTATTTAATATTAGTCTCATAAAAAACATATCAACGTGTAACAATTAATAATGACATACAAAAATAAACAAAAAAGTTCAAGTTTTTGTTGTGTATACTTTATCCTAAAATTGTATGATGTTTTTATGCTAAAGAATTAGAAGCATAATTATGTACTTACTATTTTATTTTAATAATTTTAAAAATACTAATAATTATTGTCAATCAATAATTATTTTTTGTTAGTTTGAAAATGTTATTTGTATAATTATGATTATTTTATAGTTGTACATCAATAAGATTGACAAATAATTCATAGAATAAGTAAATAATATTATATAAGTATAGCCCATACTTAATTAATATCTGTTGATAAATTGATAATCTGTAACAGATTAATTTGAGGTGATTAAATTATTTACTAAAAGTATTCAATACCTTTCAGTGACATATATACCTAATGCTAATATGTTATAATAAATGATACTACAATGATATAATCTTGAGATATTTTATTTTAACACAAAATGTGAAGTTGAAACTTCCAGAGAAACATTTTTCTATAAGCCGTTTATGAATCATCAACATATAGTTGATTTTCCCCATTTGTGTAATATAAAAATTGTAATTTTTCTTCTTAGAGAAATATAAATTTTTTTTTTTGATTTCTTTACTTTTTATTGGTATTGTAAAAAAAAAAAAAAAAAAAAAAAAACAAAAATAAATTATAAGAGAACGTAACAGTTTCAAAATTAGCATTAAGAGCAATTCAAAATATGGCTTAGGCACTCAAGTGATTTATATTAAAAATATTAGCGATTAACAAAGTTGTAGAGATGTTTGCTTAGTTCCAATTTTTAATATATTTATAGCTCTCATTATTAAAACGAAAAAATAAAACTACTTAAAATTCATCAAGGACAAATAATTAAAATGCTTCCAAATCGCTTTTTGGATTGATTAAACGGAATTGTTTATGTTACGAAAATATATGGGTAACCTCGGCAAGCAAAATGATTGATTGTTTCTGAATTTTTCATACAACTACAATGTATAAACCGTATATTATTACTCTTGAATCTCTTTTTATTATGTGGTTGTATTTTATTATTTTTTTTAAGGCTAGCACTGAAACTCTCAAAATAAATTTAAGAAGCGTTTTAGTAATCTAGGTTAACAAAACTATTATCAGTCTGGATTTAAAGGTTGATAATACAATTCATAAGAAAGTGCATAGTATTCAGTTTACATGTAATGTGAAGAAAAACAACACATTGCAGTTAACGGAATAAGTGCTTTGTGTTGTGTCGTTGTTAATATCACAATATTTACTGTGTCAATGATTTTATAATACTATGTACATGCCAAGTCTACCATAGTGGCGTAGTCACTAGTGATTATCTTTTGTATTATCTAAAACGTCGATACGTATAAATTTTACTTGGATCTTAAGACTTTTGAACATTGTGAACAAAGAAAATGTTCAAAAACATTTTATTTATTGAAGTCTTGTTAATCATAAACATCACTTTTTAAAATATAAAATAACCATATAACTACAATTTTTACTATCCGTATTTAATCAATAAAATTTTTCTGAAAGACTTTCTATGTAGATAATTTTGGAAATGTGGCTAAAATAGTTTATTATTTGATTATTTTTTAAGGTAGGTAAAATAACTAAAATTTGCAAATATATTTAAAAATAAGTATTTATTTATTTTTAATTGTAAATAATTTGATTATTATTTGATAATTATGTTTCCCAGAAATGTTTAAAAATGTTTTTGAATTGGTAATAAGTTTCTATAATTATAATTTTTTTTCAAGCAATGTATTGACCAAAACTGAATTTTTTTCAAACAAGGTTTTTCTATTTTTTATTTTTATTTTTATAATTTATCGGTAGCTGTTCTTATTCTAAGAATTATAAAAAATAACTACAAAAAAAAAAAAACACATTATGAAAATCAAGAATCTAAAACTTATCAAGTTTAGGATAATAATGATAAATAACGTCATATTGACGTTCTATTAAAATGTACACTAATACGTATTTATAAGGGTAGATATTATGACGCATTATGAATTAATTTCAAATTCTATGAAAATACAAGATTATCAATAAAAATAGTGAAAAATAAGTACCTATATATGTATAGAATATAAGATAGTAAGTATTAGATTATTTATGCCGTACTTATTTGTGTTCATATAGAAAGTAGCACGACTTATCTACAAAGTACGATAATTTCATAATAAATGGTTTCTGATTATAATTAATTAGTTCAGTGCTTTAAAACGGTTCAAAAGTACCTAACGCCCATGAAATATATTTAAAAAAATAAATAAATAAAAAATGCGAGCCAAGTTAAATTAATTAAATATTTTACTGAAGATCACTAATTAGGTATTTAGGATATTTATTTTAATGGTGTTTAATCCAATAGTCACAAATAGTACCTAATAATTAATTATAATATCCTGTACTGGATTTTTTCTCACAATGTATTTAGTTTATTTAAATTATTAAAATAGTAGGTACCATTTAAAATAATTAATATATGTGTGTGATCACAATATGATTCGCTTTTGATAAAGAAATAAATTCCCAAATAATATGTGATAAAGATAATTGGTATGGTATAATTTTTTTTTTTAATTGAGTTTCTTTGTTTATTTTGTTAAAATGTATATTATTATTTTATAGTAATCGACTAGTTATAATTTATAATACATATTATATAGAAAGTTACAAACATGTATTAATATTAATGACCATAAAAATTCCGTTGTCAGTGCGTAAAATATTACCACATATAACATATATGTTTGTGTATATTTAAACAAGTAGAATCTAACTAATATTTGATTTATTCGTGAACTAATAAATGTTAGAAGAATAAACCTTACCAAGGAATAATATGTTTATAGGTACCTAATATCGATATATAAGTTATAATAACATAGAAAGGGAACAAGAACAAGAAAGGAACATAAGACATACCATGTTCAAAAAAAAAACTGTAATATTGGTTTTTAAATTAATACAGAATTTATTTTTAATTTATACAATTAAAACTGTAGTATTTTTTGTGACGTAATTAACCGGTTGCGTAGGTGGTCCCACGTTAATGTATAAGTGACTATCAATACATTTTACGATTAATAATAATTAGGTTCAGAAGTGTTCGACTAGACATCGGAGAAAGTGACTGGGCATTCATATTGCATGCATTCCAAAATATGTATGTTCGAAAATTTAATGGGTAAAAAGAGAGTGAGTGATGAAAATGTGATGGAAGGGTGAGCGAAAGAGATGTACGATATACAGCTATATACAAGAGGGACGAGGGAGTGAAACAGGGAAAAAGAAATACAAATCATTAAAATACACCTTGAATGAAAGCTTTATTTTTATTTTAATCACTTATGTTTTTTATTCCTGCAAGTTCTTTGAAAATCAAAATTTAGATTAAAATCCATCAACTAGGTAAATACTTACATGATAATATACAATAATAATATGATGGTTGTTATATCCTTCTAATTTTTTTTTTATTATTATTTTAAGCCACAACAGCGTAGGTTATTGACTTAATCCTTCTGATTAATATAAGCATTAGTATAAGCATTTGTAACCATTAATATTATTTGGACAATAATTTGAAATGATAATCATGATATAGTTTTGAATTATAACAATTTTATAACCAACATTAACTAGGTACCTAATGGTTCAGTTTAAGATACACAATTGTAGCTATAGATAATTTTCTTCGTAAATAATGACATACTTTGTTGCAACACATTACTCAAAAACCTTTGCTAGATGGACGATGACAAACAATTTTAACTATGTAAGAAGAAAATGCTTTGCAAACAAATGTAAGTAACATGAAATATGTTGAAAATGTACATATATTTTATACTGAGTGTATGCATCGACTTAATAATTAGTAAATTATTCCATTCTACACAACTCTGTATTCTTAACTTATATTATAAAATAAATATTTCTTTGCTATTGTATAACATGTTTAACTGTTATAAAATACGATACTTATTTACACAAATTTAAAAATCGTAAAAAAACCTATTAAGTAATATTTATTATATTTATTATATTCATATAGGTATGTTTTATTTTAAAAAAATCAACTGTAAATTATTTTATAGCTAAGAAATTGTTATTAATTGAATGTATTTTTATTAAATAGAATAATCAGAATTTTAATTTTATATTTTTTGAAACTGTTGATGCTTATATTTTATTTTAATAAATCAGTTTGATACAATATACATATACAAATACAAGCTTATTTATAATTAATAATCGAATGTAGACGATAAACATAATTCGGTTTTGAACCGGATATTCGGATATTCTAATTTTTTTTTTTTTTTTGTGAATCAGCGGCTGCTACGATAACATATTGATGTAACTACAATAATACTGGTTTAAAAGTATAGATGGTTTGTAGTCTGTTATATCCTTGAACATGTCGAGTAAAGCATCGTACATTTGTATATGCAATCTGGCATCCCGAATTACTTTTCATGCATATCGATCGCAGCCTTATGAATCGTTGGTCCTTGAGATTCGGGGAAAATAATGGCAAAAAAACTATTACGAAAAGTTCACAAAAAAAAAAAAACGCCACAATTATTTCTACGTTTCTATGAGTGACCAAACACGACTGCGATAATCGATTCGACTCTGCTGAATATATTGTTTTTCATCTCCTCAGTGTATCTAAAAATGCTTAGGCAATAATTTACTGGCTCACTGTAGGTACTCGTATTTTTGTCTTAAAAGTCTGGACTTGCTACACACAAAACTAGTGGTATACTATTCATATCGTATATATTATATACGATAAGTTATAGATAGGTCATCTAAATTTGAACATTATTCGTGCACACTTTTTAAATATTTAGATATTCAGATCAAGTATCTGACTTGAATTCTAAAATCTAAAACACACATATAATATCTACACAAAAATGTAACACAATATCATAATAATAATATTAGACGGCATGTGTTTAATAATTGTACTATTGTGTTTCATGTGTATAAAATATTTCTCGTCATTAAAATATGTAGGTATTAAATAATATATATATAAAAAAAAAAAAGTATAAGTTAAATAATGATAGGATACCGATATTCAGTAGTTAAATTGTTTAAAGTTAGTTGTAATCAATATTGTTATTTTAAGACCATTTATATGAATGACGTGTGTCCAACATAATATCGATTGTCAAAAGATGACCCATATACTGCGCGTGCAGTCAATGGACATACACCATTATGGCGCATTTCTTTGTCATCGTAGTTGTTTATTATTATAATTTCGAAATAAAAACATGGACATAATATTAACCTTGAAGTAAATCGGTGCAAACCCAAGGTTCCATTTCGCTCGTATATGAATACGCGTCACACACTCACGTGTTGTATACTAGTATGAATATTGAATACCTATACATAGTATTATTTATATTATTTATATATATATATAAGTTGTACATCCTACCATGTGCGTGTGCGCTAGGAATTAGTGGGAGTCCAAGAGAAAGTACCGTAACGTAAAATATTATCCACACGTGGTAGGTATACCTCCTATTCATTTTATTATCAATATATTCAATCTCCTATTAGACATATTTTATAACCACGGTCATTTAACCGGTATTCTGATCGTCTGAACTTCCGATTATTTAAACAACAACCTTTTAAGTTATAGCCAATGTTAATACGATTTCATTTGCTCGCACAGTAGTCATTTAAACATTACCTACAAATATTACAAGTACTTAAAATAAATTATAATTTGTAGAATACTAACTATCATTTTTTATATCAAAAAGTTTGACAACAACACAATTTTTTTATTCAAATTCCAATTAGTAATATCTAGTGCGCTTATGATATTGGCTATATCAAATTGTATACAAAAAATATTATAATATTTTTCGAATTATATAGATATAAACATATTTTATTAAAGCCAATTAATTAATTCTAGCAGGTATGTTGTAAAAAGATACAATGACAATTACAATAATGACGTATTTTCAATCATCGATGTTAAGTATATGGTATTAGTCTACAAATGATTTATTTTTTTTAAACTACTAAAACTGCAGAGTAATAACACAACGTACGTAGGAATATAATTTGAATACAGGTGTCAGTTATATTCGATGAGCCTGAAAAGAAAATATTGAATGCATATATATTTAACACACTTTTGGAAATAACTGTACATGGAAAATCTTACCATGATTCACAAGTAACATAATTTTAAACTAGTTCCCTGATTGGTTTTCTGATTATTGACTATAATCGTGTAAAAATAATAAAATATAATACAATATATTATAAGACATCCTTTTTGCTTGCGGTATAAAATACTTTTTTAAAAGTAAAAACCGTTAACATATAATGTTATTGTTATTACTTTGTATTTTACACAATTTTGCCTATGTACACGGTATCAATAAAATGTTTAACACTATAATTTACTAGATTAATTATTTTTTTCATATTTTCTAACATTAAATATGTACACGCAACTCATATTATATTTTAAATATTAAAAAAAAAAATTATAAGAATCTTAATTTATTGTTTTACATTTCTTTATAATATTACCTATTCAATAGTTATTAATTATAGTTTATTATGATATTTTAAATCTGCTATAAATTAGTAATCTGCTAAGTTTATATTATATACTAAGAGACCTAATATATACCAGATACCTATTGGCTTTTTGTAAACAATAAAATATATTGTAGTAGGTACCTATTTATATTATGTTAGTTATATTATTTGAATGCTAAGCGGCGCTGCAGAAGTCTAAATAATTTGCTGTACATCGTCCTACTCCAATAACTTGGTTAACAATTTCTCGAGATGCGTCTTACAAAATACTAACCTAGTCATGGTTTTGCGATAACTAAGTGTTCGAAACTAACTGTAATAACTATATGGAAATAACGCATTAATCTAATGTTTTGAAAAATAAAACAAATTTTTCATTTTATGCGGTGATTTGAAAACCAGTTTCATGTTCATAATCTGTTTATATAACAAATATTATTATATTAAAAGATAAATTGATAAAGAAAAAAAAACTTTATATAATTCATAATTCTCAAGTATGTTTAAAAACAAGATAACTTAAAGTGTATTTGTATATAATATTAGATATAATACATCGATTATTAGTTTCTATGTTATTAAGTATCGGAATTTGGAATTCGGGTTATTGAACGTATACCGTTACAATCGGAATGTGGCTTACAGAGAAACATTGCAAAGAATTGATTTAAACTAGTTTTGCTGAGTGCACAACTAAAACAATTTATATTACCAATGTAAACTGATTAAATACTTTTTTAAATGTTCTTAGTACAATACATATAAATTAATTAATAAGTAAGTACTTATATGGTTTTATTTATATTTTTGAAATCACAATGAAAAAATATTGTTATTTATTGAAATTGTATATCATAAAAATATAATATAATCATTAAACACGTTACTTTATCATATTATAATAACATATTGTGTTTTAAATGAATTATGGTTTTCTTATTTCCTATTAAAATTTAGTTATAATTAATTTGATAAATATTGATTATGTTTTAATCTTCTATAAGTAAAATCTATACTTGTAATATACAAATAGAACTTAGAAGTGTTTATGGAATGTGAATCTCTCGTAAGTCGTAATATATTTACAAAACAGAATTTTTAAGACCAATCGCATTTAAAGGGATATGTTTCGATGTATTTGTAGAATGGAAAATTATAATATATTATAGTTACATATATATTTTGAAACTGTGGTATTATTTCGGAGCTTTCTATTACTGATCCAGTCACGTTTTTAATTTTATAATAAAAACAGATATTTTTTTTTCTCTACCAATTGTGTAAATATTCAATTTTTCTGGCGGACACAGTGCTTTTTTTTTTAACTATCTTGTTTTTGAATAGTATTCGTCATTTGTGAAAGCAGATTTTAGACCTTCAATTCTGGTGAACTAAGTGAATCATTGCGTTAATTGTTAGTCATACACGTGATTTAAAAACTTAGCTTTTTACCTTATAATTATACGTTTACTGAATGTATTTACAATTATATTATTAATCCCATGGAAAAACACGTTTTTTATTAGTCACATAAAGAAGATTAAACTGTAGTGTTCATATCTTATGGATACAAATAAAATGTGTTTTTTCCAATCTGATTTTAAATTAATTGAAAGTGATTAATTTTTTTTTTGATGATTTATAAGTTTTTTGCCGTCTTTACAATAGAAAGTAAATTCAGATTACTTAAATTGTACGGAACTTGTAAGATTTTTAAATAAAGAAAGTTGAATAGGATATATATAGTCAAAATTCGGTGGAACATTTTATAGACGATTAGTAAATACAAAATATAATCTGTTCCAAGTATCGCGTCACTGCAGTATGTTTATAATACAATAATAACATTATGGTTTATCACCCACGTATTCGAATATTCAACTCGATTTACGTAAACTGGTTATAGCAAGTCGGTTTTAAGTTTACGAGTTTCTCGTGACCGTCGCTTTGCGCTGCAATAAAATAATATTTTGGAAAGTAAAAATACAGAATAATATTATAACCTATAATATGAATTATGAACTCATCAACAAACTTTGACGCTGCCAGTCTGCGATGCCGTCTAAGTGTCCTACGTCCGACATGGTTCACTCATATAAGCAACATGCCTATATGCGTATACTAAATTATTCAACATATTATAATATTACATAATATATTAATATTAATATACATAATATTACATGCAATTTACACCTATGTACTTACAACTATAATACCGTGTTGATTTTATGTTTTTATTCTTCACCCCATCACATATTAATTTCCTTTATGACTCACGTCCGTTGCACTCTAAAACCTGCGGGGCACGGACAGTGATCCCTAGTACACCGTACACAGACACGCCCAACCCGCTAACTAATCCCGGTGAACTAAATTTCAAACTTCAATCTGTCTTCCTCGCATTTTATGTTGTCGGACAAAAGGGGTCGAAGAAAAAATTCATAGAAACCCGCATTTTTAACCACTTTACAAACATTTGAAGTGTACACTTTCTCTGCGCACCACACGCGTGTTTTACTCGCTTACTCACACACACACACAATCGCGGACATGTTATACAAATGTAGTTTTAAAGTGTAGTGTAAGACTTTCGACAAACCAATTGTGGTGACCGTGGTTCAATAATACGTACACGCGAGAGACGTCCAAAACGAGTTAAATTATATGCCAAGTCATGCGGTTAGGATTCACATCAGAATAGAAAAACTTTTTCGTGGAAATTATCATGAACATATATTTTATATAAGACTACTTAGTTAGACAGTGTATAATTTTAGTTTTCCACTTGATTGTTAACATTACAACGAATGTACAATATTCGTATTTAAAATTATTCACGCGAATCACTGCAGTATGCCAATTTAACGTTTTTGAACTATATAATTATATATATATAATGTGTACAATATTATTGTGTAACATTTAAAAAATATAAGTTTGTAGTTGTCATTATATCAAGACGTAATTACCATATCGTTCAAACTTAAAACTGCTGTGTGTGTGTGTGTGTGTGTGTGTGTGTGTGTGTGTGTGTGTGTGTGTGTGTGTGTGTGTGTGTGTGCGTGTGTGCGTGTGTGCGCGCGCGAGCACGCGCGCGTTCTAATGCAGCTTTATTATTATTATTATCATCATAAAAAATATTTGCAATTTATACTAACAATGTATAATCAGCCATTACAAGCATAAAAGAAAGAATAAAAATAAAGAATTAAAAACTCAAGTGGAGAAACTGTTATAGAACAGGCAATAGAGCATCAATTTCTTTTAAATTTATCTTTTTTTTTTTATGTTAAATGAGGTTTTGTATTAATATCACGATGTTCATTTTTTTTCGTTAAATGAATATTAAAATAAATTTTGTTTTGTATTAATCTATTTGTGTTCCATAATAATATTGATAAAGAATGTCAGTTGTTAGAACTCAGAAGTGTATAAATTGGTTAATAAGGGTTCTAAATTTGTTTAAATAACATGTTAATTGTACAGTTAAGTTTTCGTTTTTATTTAAAATATAATGTTTATTGTTTGAGTGTTTGGTGTTCGAATTAATAACTTAAAAATAAATTTAGTTGGAAATATTTAAAATTTTAGTTCGAGGTACTATCAGAAATTTGGTTGTACATACTACATAATATTGATATTGGAATATAAATTGTCTTTATTAACAATTTTGTTTTTCATTGAGGTGGTGATTGGTTATGAATTTGTTATAAGTTGTTGAAAACCATGCATGATGCATGATGATAAATGATGACCACTACGCTCTTGGTCAGGTTACAAATCTGTGGTTTTTGCCTCATCGAACATATCTGGTACTATTGTTGCTGTAAGACCTAGATACTATGACATTAGCTTCGACAATTTCAACATTGATGCAATTGTTTGTTAGCTCTAGTCGATTCGAATTTTGTTTTAGCTTAACATACAGATTTAAATTCAAGAATATTTATTGAAATGTTTAAGTGCTAGAACATGTTCACCTTACTACGGATTACGATTATCCTGGAACAATTATTCGATCTTGTTTTTGTAATTTCTTGGCCCACGTATCCCGTGCGCTAATTACCGGAATAGTTATTCGGTTCGTTTCAACTCGAATAAGAAAAGTAAGTTTCTGAACGTTTTATTAAACTTTGTAGTATTATTTAAATACTTCCTACATTTGCATAAGCATTGTCTTGTGAAGCGATTCCATTTTGTTGCACTGTAAAATGTAATGTTATGTATAAATATAATGTGTAATTTTGGTTTAATTTTACATTAAACACTCGAAAATTAAATAGTTAAATCACAATAATAATCTAATATAATAAACGGTTTATGTTATGTAACGTTCATACAACCTAATTGTATTTTAAGGATTTTAATTCACTGATACTTTTAGACGTTGCTTGATTGTCCTTACGCTATTCTTTATATTAAAATATAATTAAACAGTCTTAAGCGTTTCATCATATTAAGTTTATAGCATAATACGGCCCAATATTATTACTTTCGATTAGCACTTGTACACCAATGGAGCTTAATGTATTTAGTTTCGTATTTTCATATCGTTTAATAATCTTACAGATGCTTTAATGTACATTGAGCATATTATTATAATATAAAATCTCGAAATAATGACCCAAGGTAATTTTACAGTTAGATTTAACAGCATTGTCGGTGAAGTCGAAGTATAATAATATTTTTGTACTTTCTAAGTAATAAACCCACATCTTGTTTATTAGTACTAATTTTTTTTTGAACAGACACTTAGCTATTAATAAAAACTTCCAACATTTATATATATTTTTTTATTATTATAAAATAATTCACGACTTTATGCGTTTTATTTATCGCTAAAATGTACCCATTTGAATGTGACTGGAGGCTATAATACGCCTATACCATAACAGTATTACAAATAATATAGCTAGCATGCCGAAAATAAAGTTAATACGTGTCGTAAACGCTTAACACTAATTATAAACTTTGTTAAAAAATATAATTTCTAAACACTATCATTCACATATGTGTATTTAATGGCTATATTATGTAGTAGGTAGTTTCTAGTTTATCAATCATATTATCGTATACCTATCTTTTCGATGGTACACTTATACCTAATTTTGAGAACTCAAACGACCACGAATCAACCGGTTACAGAATTGTTCTCGAAATGTCGGTATGACCACTTCATCTTTTAGACCTCGCCTTCAAAAACCGTAAATCAATCGGGGTTACAGATCAGACTCGGAGTAAAGCTAACGTGTTGTGGCTACTCGATAATAATATAATAATTTGCACTGGATACCGATATTATTTTATTAAACAAACATATAAAACACGGGTCTCTATGAATCGCTACACACACCAGTGTCTCGATAGAAAGCCCGCATTGCCATTTTACCGCGGTGCTCACGTTCTTAAATATTATTTACATACTGCTGTCTCAGCTCATTTGCTTCATTGACTTATATTATGAATACGATACTGTCTATTTGACAGTATTATTATTATTATTATATTTTAATTTAATCGTGTGTTTCGCCGAAACGCGTTGGCGCATACAACAAATATGTATTATTATTAATTTATAAACGTAATATTATTTTGACCAGGCTACATTCAAGCGTTACTGATTCCCGAAGATTAATAATCACAGTAATGACTACCGGGTTTAATACCGAATGGTAAACTAATTGATTATGTACGTATGTATTCAACGTTTCTTTATATCAGCGATTTCCACACGCCGAAAGACGTTAACCGCGGTTTCATTACACGTTTGAACTAAAATAGTGTTAGTATAAAGATACAATCGCTCAGATTGAATAACCTTTTACACGTTGTTGTTTTAAAATCCGAAACCAGAAGGATAATGTGCGCGCGCGTGTGTGTGTGTGTGTGTGTGTGAGAGTCAACCGACAAACGTGTCCTGCAGTACCAACTCCCGAGGCGTGTGAACAAGTCAAACTCCAAATTTACGGTTCACGCGTACTTGGGGTCAGGTCGTGTACAGACCCGAATAATCATGGTTCTTTAATACATGTATAAATGATTCTCAAAAACAATTTCGAATTGAAAGTGTAAGGCGCAGAAATATTATACATTGAATCAGCGTGAATTAAACAGAGGGGTAATTTGACTGCTGCACTTTTACACGATGCTAAATATTTCTATAAAATAATATTACTTGAAAAGTTTTATGCGTAAGTCAGATTTTAATATCAAGCAATATAAAAAGTAAGTAGAAATATGTACCACATTGGATATGTTTTACGCCAGTTAAATATTAGAGTATGGTTAAACCGGCTATGCAGATCAAAAGAATAACACTCCTTATATTATAGTGATGCAATAGTTTCAACTTGTATCGACTTGAACCTTATTGTATATTATATTTTACATGTTCACATTTCAGTCTGTTACAGTATATTCAAGTATAATGTTAATAATAATTATCAACCACGTCGTCGGCATCGTTTCTAATTAATGACATTAATTTCAAATAGTATATTATATTATCATGTTTCTATTTTTTTTTTTTTTTTATACTTATAAACAATTATCTACAGTTTCTTTACAAATAGTTATATTAAATTGAAAAATTAACTTGTAAATATAAAAAAAAAAATACATGTACTTGTTGTAATATAATAACACCACTGATATAATTATTTGTAACCGCAGATATGTTATTTTTAGAGGTCTCAATGACTGAATTGTTGATTTATTTTACTATTATTATTATTTGAGCTTCAACTACAAGTTTATAAGCTACTAGTTTATTAGTTTATTAATGTAATAACTTGATCATCAAGTGATAATATTAAAATATCTACTCATTATTTTATCAATGTAAACAGTGTATAACCTACGTATTATTATCATAGTTTCTATTGTACGAAGTTATAGGAGTCTATATAACATTATTTGATAGTTTCTAAACATTATAGCAAACATCAATTATGATACCCAATAGGTAACATTGGTACTCACTTATTTTAAAGTACCGTATTTGTATACATATTACATGTTATATTCACAAGTTTAGTGTGGAAAGTTAGATGCACAGTATATAGAATTTGTTTAGGTCATAATAATAATTGTGTATCCATTGTAAATGCTATGTTATTTGACTGTAGTGTAAAAACACATTAATTACAATTCTACGAAACTGTGTAACTGTATAATAATAATATGCACAAATTGATCACAGTATGAAAATCATATAGGTAATAAATTGTCGATTCATACTGGTCATGGGCTTAGAGAACGACAGCTTTCACTCGCATAAAACATAATAACTAAATAATATGACGTATCCTTTCATTTTTACATTATCGGTGTAATTAAAATTAATTGGATTCGTAAATGTTTAATCATGTTTGAAATGTCAATTTTAAACATTTTTAGTATTAGCATAATGAATACCATCTCGTTACTATTATAATAGTAGTAAGCACTATAGAAATTCAGAATTAATATTGTATTTTATGATCGCTTGTTTGCAGGAATGACATTGAGATGTGTACAATCAACATGCGTTTTCGAAACAGATTTTGGACTGTCTATCAACTGTGGTCTAAAAAAATCTGGATTATTCCGCGTGAGAAACCTTGGAGGCCTTAAAGGATACGTTGGACTTGGTAAGTGTACCCACCGTCTAAAAATATTTGAAATCATTTTTAAATACACGTTTTCTAAACAATAACAACCAATAGGCTTACATTAATAAGGGAGAGGGGACGGAGGGGTATTATTTTAAGTTTTATTCATTGAAATCATGAACACATTTACCACGAACAATTCATAGTGATGTCAAATTCATTGAGGTCAAATATATAGAAAATCATGGTTGATTAATTAACAAATTTTTGCCTAAACAATTTCATTAATATAATATATTAAATAATCAATTTTAAGTTCTCATAATTTATCCATTTATTTAAAATTACAGCTATAGGTATTTAAATATAAATTATTTTAGATACAGCATCATTAAGGAACATTACGCTCCATATATAAAAAGTCTAAATAATCAGTAAAAATGAATAAATAAGAAAAATCATTGTATTTACTGTACAGAATCGTAGCAGTTTCAAGTGTACACAGTCATTATAAAAAAGATTTTTAATTCTAGAAAGACGAACTTAAAATAACCTTGGATCAAATGTTTAAACTTAATGACTAAAAAAAGTCGGCAAGTGGGTACCGCTCTGCTGTACAGTGGGTGTCGAGTGGGGTCAGTGTTATGAATTTGTTAAATTTAAATCCTATGATAAAAAAATCATTTATACGAAAAACGATTCTGAGCGAAGATAGTCTGCCAGCCTACATAACTAAGTGTGTATTTTAGATATTATTGCTATTAAAATAATTAATTTTATTATTAATAATACAGTAGGTTGAATTAATTTTTGCAGAAAACATTGTATTTGAAAAATTAATTGAGCGTATAAAATATAATAATATAATTTAAAAGCTACAAGAACCCTCAAAAAATATTTTTTAATTACAACGAAATAAATAAAATTTTTATTCTTTATTTAAATATCTAATTTCGTCCAAATATGAACTTAAAGTGTCAAAAAAAAATTATTTTTTAAACTATTTTTTGGATTTTTAGGTTATACTATTAAATACTTACAAAAATCTTGTTTTCAATTTTTAATTTTTAGTATAAAAGCTAAACATTTTATACATTTTTAAACACAAAACTGTTTGAAAATGGTCAATTATGAATTTCGACCTATAAAGAAAATTTGTGCCTATGTATTTTTATTATTTTTAATCTACTATTTTAAAAATCATTTTAGGCTTCATTTAGAATTTTGTATTACATTTTTAAAAAATGTGATCCAACGAAATTTTTTTTATCGATATTTAAAGAAAAAAAAAATTGAAAAAAAACAAAAATTTCTTAAGCCTACAATTAACTTTAAAATTGCCAAAATATTTTTAAGTTTGTTTGATTTATGATAATAATATGTATGTAAAATGATAATTTAAATATTTTGTGAAAATTTTAAACATCTTTAATTATTCCTTTTTGAATTACATCATAATAAAAAAATCATTCCCGTCGAAAACGGATGAATATGCAATGTCTAATTTCAAACTCTTATAAAAAATTAGTTTGACTTTCCAGTAAATTTTTTTTTTAGAAAGGTAGAAAAACATATAGAGAAAATTGTGTTGAATTTACAAATATTCGATTTAAATAAAATTTTTTTTATAAAATTCCTAATCAAAGAAAACTGCAAATTTTCGTAATTGTTACGTGTTTTGTCGAAATTTTAACTTTAAACGCTTAAAAAAATTATTAAAAACTAACACTCAACTTTTTTTTGATTTTCACTTATAACAAGTTATAAAAACTCTTGTATTCATTTTTCAAATTTTTTCAACATTTGAAAAAATTTTTATCGACAAAAAAAAAATTTCAAAAACCCACAAATTGATTATACCTATCAATAGTAAAAATATATTGAAAATTTTGTTGTGTATAGAAATTGCTTATATAAACCTTTTTTGAAAACTGCATATGATGAGTTTGATTACTTTTGATGATACGCCAAAAGCAAAGTCGGTATTGTCAAAAATTAGCTTTGCTTAAAAATTTTAGATTTTTCCTTAATTTTTTTTGTTTTTCCGACGCATTTAAAAACTATTGGGATGTTTTACTTTTAACCCCTCAAGTATCAACTAAATTCAATTTTCTATCAGAAAAGACGCCGATGAAGAAAATCGGAACACTTTTATACTACACTAAAACTAAAAAAAAAAATAAAAAAAAAAAAAACACACACAATAATATAAAATCAATACATTCATCGCTCTGCTCAGAATTTAAAATGTTATCAACATAAATCAAAAAAGTTGAAAATTTAAAATTTCATAAATTGCTCTAAAAATTCCACATTTTTTCACATTTAAATGATCTAACTAAACATAATTGAGTTTTATAAACGAATATATGTAGGTATAATTATTAAAACTGGGTTATCAATTTAAATGAAAAATATTTAACGTGCATTTAGATTTAAAAATAAATTTACCATTATAAAATACTTTAATATCAATATTTTGATAGTAACATTCTAAATCAAAAATAGTTTAGATGGGAATGTTTATAACAATGTTCAATATCTACGTTGTAAATATAATAATATTTAAATGCAGATATTTTAGATTTCAAGCAGAGCAATGAATGTTTTGATTTTATAATGATGTGTTTTTATGTGTCTATTTATAACTTCGGAGCAGTACAATTTTTTTTATTTGTTTTAGACTTTTTTTATCGTTTCTGATACAAAAGTAAATCTAGTTAGTACTTTAGAGGAGAGAGATCAAAAGTTAAAATCACCAGTTAGTTTTAAATAATTAAGAAAAAGAAAAAAATAGAAATACTGGAATTTTTACGCAAAATCTGTTTTTGGCAAAATGTATTTTCTTATTTTATTGTAATTCAAATGATGTTTTAATGAATAACCGAAAATATTTGACATTTTCATTTGTTTAAATTAGCTTTTTTTTAATACATGACATCATATTAATATTTTGAATTTTTACAAACTATTTATAAAAATTTGAAATTCAATTTTTTTTTATGAATGTCAGAGAAAAATGTTGCTCAAGTAAAAAACTTAAAAATGTACGATACAAGAATTCTTAAGGTTTTATTAGTGAAGTTAAAAAAAAAAAAGAGGCAATTTGGATTATTTCCAATTTAAAGAGTACTTTACGGCCGTTGTCTAGGAATATTCTGGCTTTTTACAATTGTGCTTTATTTGAGCATAAAATAATAATATATAATATAAAATCCTCGTAAACGTCTGTTGAATATTATGATGTATGGGATACTAGTTGGTATACGGAATATTTTAGATAACTCATAAAGTCATCCAAATGTTTACCATTCAATACTATAAATATCGATCGTGGTTAAAATGACAATAATTGAAATATGGATTATTATTTTAAATATATTTTTATTATTATCAATTGTGTTATAAGCTCATGTGTCTCTCAACGCAGTACACGGTTTTTAAAGTATTATAATATTGTCAAAACGTCAATAGTCTTTATTAGGTGTTTTACTAGTACCTAAAAATATGTCAAACTCATATAGTATATTATGGTTTACAGGCATACAACTGGCCGACGAACTTGGATTCAAGGAATCGCTTTCGACTTTGGAACAAAATAGTAAACGTCGTTCAGTCAATGGGTTTCCAGTGCCGGGATCGTTCGAACCTCTGCAGGCCGTACCGCAAAAGAGCAATCATGCTGTAAGTTTATACAACACAATTCGCACATTTGTCATAGGTATGAAATATTATCATATTTCTAGGTACCTTACATTATAAGTTGGGTTATATTTTACCTAACGGGTTGCGGTTGGGAAATGTAGACACAGATTTACTACACGATAATAATACCCATGTCGTAAACGCCTCGCGATCATTCGCCAAATCCTTTGTCACTTTTTATTATTATTCCCTAATACTTTATATAATATAGTCTCGTCCGATATTCCAGTCACGGTGCTACGAAGTTCCGGATGTCTTAAATTATTCAGTTGGCATGGGCTATGAAAAAATACGACTAGTGCTTGTTCTATATACCACTGCAGGTTACTGTGGAGGTACAAGGAAACACGGAAACTCCGTCTCCAATCGATGTTTAACATAATAAATTATTCGACACGTTTTACAATATTTTCACCGTGATTTAGTTGTATTATACTTTTTTTATTGTGACATTATTTTTTATTCTTTAAAAAAACACTGGTTATATTGGTTGGCAATAAATAGCGACAAATTGTAAAATTCTATTTTTTTAAACACATTTAATTTCACACACTAGAAAATATTGCATATCTAATAATAGCAACTTACTATTGCTCAGATGTAAGACTTAATCAATACTTTCTTGGAATATACATTGCTGTGTATTTTTATTCATTTATTTTGTTAGTCTGTCATTACCTTTATGATCAGTAAAAATACTCCAGTCTTAAACGTTGAAAGTAGTTTCTAAAAAAAACTGAATATAGTTAGTGCTTTTTTTGGGGAGGAGTAAGGGGTCATATAATACTCATAAAATCTACTATACAGCTGAGCGACCCAGTTATTTTATAATAACTTTTTTTAAATAATACAAATTGATAATCTCTTGGAATTTTCTCGTTTTAATTTTAATAATATAGATAGTGTATTTTAGTAAAATAATTCTTTGATGTCTCAACCTTAAGTATTCAAAAAATTTTTTTTTTTTATATTAAAAACAATTTTTTATTGCTTCTTTGATTTCATTTTGATTATTTAATTATTTTGTTGATACATACCGACGGTTTACATATAAGAATTTAATTTAAATATTTGTGACGAAAGTAGAAAAATTAAATGGAAATCCTGATTTACATAACTTGTATGTTGAATATTGTTACTGGGTTGTCAGCTAATCCGTGAGAAATTTCTGGAACCGGAATTTAATTTAATGTATAGAATAATATGGAAATGGTTAGAACTGTATTTTATTATTGTTTATCAATTAATAAAACTGTATAAAAATGTATGATTATATAATTTTACAGTTAAAATATAATAGATAATATTTGTATTAAAAAATGAACATATTTGACATTAATATATTATACATATGAACTATATTATATTATTTAAGACACCAATAAAAAATTATTTTTTTAAAAAAACCTAAATAGTATGAAAATCAAAAAAAAAAAATTTCAATTTTATATATTTCAGAAATTGAAATTAACAAGTAAAGAAAATGGAACAAAAAATTAGCTTCTAAACATCCTAATGTAATGGCACTTTATTTTAATTAACTGATAATTTAGGTATCCATTACATTATATATTCATTATTTCCTAGCTATTAATAAAAGATCGCCACGGGTAAATATAGAACCAGATTAATTACGTTCTTCAACAAAGTTTCATTTATAGTTAAAAAAAAAAATTAATAATCTTTTTATTTTGGTACCTATTTTTTAATATTTGCTAGTATAAATCTATAATAAATACTCATATTAATAATCTGAATAATATGTAGGACAACAAACATAAGTCGTGAAGTGACCTATGAATCATGATATAATATTCGTATTATAAACATCTGTACATTTATAATGAACACTTCACTGGTAAAATCAATCATATCTGAAAAATAATAATAATTTTGCTTATTTTTGATAATTTTCATTATTTTTTACTATTTATAATTTTTATTTTATTTTTTTTAAGCATTTGTAATTCTCACCAGTATTTGACTATAAGTGGATCATAGTTTATTTTACTTGATTATAGATAATTGCTGGTTATGAGTAGAAGAAATCTTACCTGTCATTTTCTAATTGGTAATAATTACTAAATAAAGTTGCTCCATAAATTCTACGTTGATATAATAGTCGTAACAATAAATGTGAAAAATGTGTTCATATTATTATTGTAAAAACTACATAATATATATTGAACAATTATATGGTAAATATTATTTAATAAAGATCGAATTAAATTACTTTTATTTACTTTACTTTAATTTATTTTGTTTGTTATGTACACTGTACATTTTATATAAGCACCTAATAGAGTAAAGTTAAGTGAATATATTGGATGCCACTGTATGCCTGTACTTATTTCTATCAGTACTTTTAAAAATTAGTGTATTATACAATTTAAATGAGATAATATTGTGCCATTTTAAAGAGAACATCCATTATGATGATATAATAATACTAGTTATAATTAAGATAAATGCACTCAGCTCACTTTATTTGGAAAAAAACCAATTTCGACATGAATAATGAAATATAAATACTTTTTATTTTAAAATACGGTTTATACCGTCACCAATTATGCCCAAAAGTTTGAACTTTTTTGAAAATATATTTTTACAATATGTGATGTCATTGTAAAATAGCATTTTTGAAAAAATAAATTATAATTTTTATGTTCTTTCTTTTTTGAATGATAACATTCATATTTTTATATTTCATATTCCTGAGCAGAATAATCTTCGCCTTTTCGGAGTACTTCGATATGTTACAATTGAATTCAGAACTAGTAATTAATTAATAATATAAGTATTTAAAGTTTAAATGAGGGAAATAGTGGACCAATAGTATTCTTCTGTGCCAGTATCGTATTTTTTAAACATATAAAATGGTACGCACAATAAACTCTTGATACCTGATTAGTAATCAGGATTTAGTAGCTAGGATTTATACGCATTGACATATTTTTTTTGCAATTTTTGATTACTGTATTTGTTTGAAATGTCCACAAATTACGTCGTGATGAAGCAAATGGTGATTATTATATTTTGCATATTTTTTCATATTTTGAAAGAAATGCATATTTATTCATATTTTAACAATAAACACCTAAAATGAACGTTTTATGGTATATTTTAGCCGTGGTGGTTAGTAAAAAAAAGAAAATAGAATATGATCAATTCAAATCAAAAATACCCAAGTATTTAAATAAATATAGTAAGTATGTAAAATGTAAAATTAGAAGGAATCTGGATAAATAGTTTCATTAAAATCTAACTCTTCGGAAAATTGAAAAATTTAAAAACACAAAAATTACATCTGTGATATTGAACGTAGTTTTGTCAAGTATAAAAACATACTAGGTAAGATCTAACAGAAGGTATTTTATTTTTGAAAATTTTTAATACCACGTAATTGTATCATGTTATATTTTTGAAGAACGTTAAATATTTATTATAATATTTTTAATATTTCAGAATTTAAGAATTTAATTTTTGTATTTTGTGTCATATTCTTTCAAATTTTTTGTTGCATATTCTTAATAAATCAAATGCATATTTTACCATATATTTTTTTTAAATCAACATTATAAATAATAAACAACATATAAATCCTAGCTCTATATATCTATAATGAATGATTACCATCCATATAGCATTATTAATGGGTTCCTATATTGTACTAATGGTCAGTATTGTATTTTATTAATAATAAAGTTTTATAAATATGTATAATATGTATATAACTTAGAGCTATTTGAAACCCTTTATATACACGATTTCACAGCATTTATGTATAAAGGATAGGGAATTTCGAAATGAACAATGGTATAGTTTAAGTTGGTAAAGATCACACACGTTCAAATAGTCAAAGTAGAAAACCACTTATTAATATTAAACTTAAAAAACGAATAACTGATACGTATAGTTCATGGAACATGGTTACATTTTATGAAAATTACATATTGATCTTATAGTGGAATCTCTTGTGTCGTATTCTAAATCCGTTTGTGATTGTTTGTTGTGCTAGAAAAAAATAATAAATTCCCAAATGTATTGGGAATATTGATGATTTTATTCCGTATAACCCATCACATATACAAAAATAACAATATATCATCTCAATCTTGTATATGTGTGTTCTTACATATCATTTAATCGTGTTGGCCGTTCAGATTGTTGTGCAACACTAATGTTGCCACCGTTACACATATGTACAGTGCACATTATATATTATGACAATGAATGCTGAAATACGTTTAAAATGTTTGAATGAATGATAAAATAATATATAATCTCAACTAAGAACAGAAAATTATTTTATGTTAAATTATGATTTAAACATTTCGAAATATAAACTTGCATCAGATTACTATTCATTTATCGTTCAGAACATTTTGTAATGTGAGTTTTAAAATAATATGTCTTATATTATAATACAAAATAAATAATTACAAACACTTTATATTTTGTGTGTAAAAATATAAAATCATTGTAAATTAATGAAATTTAATAAATTAATCTATATGTGATACATTTGATATCTGCATTAAATTTAATTAAACTGCATAACATGGTATATCTATTATGATAAACATAATTATATATATTTTTTTTTAATAAATGAAAATTTATTTATTAAGCATTAATTATACAATGTCATATACTATTTCAATCAGTTTATCATATTATCTTTAAATTTTTATGATTTTTTAATTTTATTCCGCGGGCAAAACAATAAATATACACAAATGCACAATAAACGGCTGAATATTGATAATTTTCTACCAAATTTAATTATAAATTTCACATCACTGATAAATTACCTCGATGTTTACAATTCCACGATGGCCACGGGCATTTGACGCAAAAAAATAAAAATAAAATTTGTAAGCAGTGATTGCGTATTCAAAACACGGTTAGAATAATAAATTTTCGTTTTTGTTTTTTTTTTTTTTTAAATTTAAATTTTCACAAAACCCAGCTAGTCTGGTAACAGGTGACGACACTGTCGGTGATTAACATTGCGAAAAAAAAAATGTCGTTAAAAATGTCCGTGGCGTCTTTGCATGTATATTTGTATAATTAAAACATTTTCCTAGGTCGTTAAAAAAAAAATGTCCCACTTTTTTTTTTTTTATAACCTCGCCCATGCGTGTACGCGATAATTACTTTTTCGCTTCACCATAATAACATTATAAGTATAAATGCAATCTGTAACACAAAAACGGTTTCGTTGATTTTTCTGCAGACGATTGCTGCAGCCAGCAATGACAATCAAGACAGATCGGCTTACGCCAAGATGAACGGCAGGACTGCTGTCGGAGCGGTCACGGTGCCGCCTTTCCGGCCGCTGATGGCCGCGGCCAACAACATGGTGCGCAACGTCAGACTGGCTACCCAACAACAACAACAACAACAACAACAGCAACAGCAACAGCAGCAGCAGCAGCAACAACAACAACAACAACGACAGCAGCAGCAGCAGCAGCAGCAGCACGTGTTGAAGCCACTGCCCGTGCCGGCGTTCGCCGCCCTGCCCGAGTCCATAGCCAAAGTCGCAGCGGAGTCACCGCAACCTCCGCCGTTCGTCAACGGCCATCGGCAGTCCCCGATGGTTGCCGTCGTGACGCCGATGGTCGGTCGACTGTCCGCGCCGCAGCAGATGATGCAACCGGTCGTGCCCGTCGCTCTGATGCAAGCGCAACGTCAGACGATACCGTCACCGGTGTTTTTGTCACCACTGCAGCAGCAGCAGCAGCAGCTATTATCACCGGTGTTTATGTCGCAGCAGCCGCAGCAACAGCCGGCGGCGATCGCGTCGCAGCAGCAACTTTCGCCGGTGTACTACCACAACGCCATGCAGCAAGCGGCCAACAGGCGTTTCAACGTAAGTGCGCGACGTGTTCACGCGTTATATGTCATCGTTAACCAATCGTTTTTGCCGTATTAAATGCAGTACGTCGGCGTTTGAAACGACACAGTACTGTCACGAAAACAATGTAAATGCCCGTCAACCGCGACTCCGGTCGGCGCACAGACGTTTTAGGGTTGTCGACCAATAATAAGACCGCGTTACGCGCTCGTGTGGATCAGAACACGGAAATTTTATACGTTTTACAATTAATATTCTGACAGAGCGAAATCTCATTAACGGCGAAATTTCCAATTTTTTTTTTTTTTTTTTTTTTTTTATTACGCCATCTTGTTTAGGTCAGGTTAGGGTTTAAAAATTTAGTTATCGGTTTAAAACCTGTTTTTTTTTAAATTTACAAACGGTGTTGAATACAATTTTTAAAACTAAAAATGCATTTATCAAATATCGCTGTTTTACCGTTAGCGAGTTTTTTTGTTCGTTAGGCCCGACGACGATCGTATCGTAATATAGAAGATCACCAGCCATAATGTTTATTCAGACCGGCATTAATAACCTATAAGCGTTATTGACATTTAAATTGTTGTATCATCTCCTTGGTCATTCTAATGTACGTGCACCGGCAATAAATTAACCTTTGTCCGTAATAATGATACTAAATAATATAATACCGTGCGTACTTAGTGTAGTATAGGTACTGTTCTTTAGTCATCGTCATTTCGTTTACTTAGCAAATAGTGTTAGTGAGGTTTTAGCTCTATTGTGTGTGTGTGTGTGTGTTTTAGACACTTAGTTGAACAAATAACTTTGTTTTCGCAATTTTATGCGTCACGTCACGTCTTAAAGTAACGGCTGCAGTATCATACACCTGATCGATTGAGTTTTTTCTTATTTTTAAATCTTTTTTACAATACCTTTATTTATATACATTACATTTGGTTCAAAAAGTAAATAGATGCGTGTTTCGTTTATTTTTCGACAATTGGTTTAAATAAAATTTCATTTTTACGCTATTCAAGCTTTGGAAGCTTACAGCCAATAATGTATTAATATATGTATAATTAAATATTATAGATACTCGTACATATTCAATTTTCTTCGTTTGTTATGTGTTTACATTACAAAAATTACCAATAGGTATATTTGATTTGACATTAACTTTCAGTTATAAATGCCTTGTATATATTAGCATAATACATTCTGAATACTTTACTTTTAAATATAATAATAACATGTGTTGTTAAAGTAAAATTAATGAAAAAAATATATTTAAATAAAATGTCCCTTAAAAGCGTGTTACCACGAAATAAAATGCCACCCTTCTATAGTATACTTATCAAATTATAATTAATCTATACTATAGATTTATTATTATACGTATATAATATAGGTAGTATTAAAGTGTAAACTATATAATGATTTTTTTATCAAAACTATTTTATAAGTCTTAAATCCATTTTAAAATTTCTATTTATAATAAATCATTTGATAAATACCAACTGAATAATCCTGCAGGAAATATTAATGTTAAATCAGTTACCTAATATAATATAAACAATTAATTTTATTATTTCTGTAGTATATTTTGTTACATTTATTCGTTTGTTAATAATTAAGTCCTAAATTGAACTGGTGCATAATTTCTTCTGAGTATATAAGTTTTTTTAAGACTTTAGTTATTTTGTTATTGCTTGTTGCAATTTAGAAAGCAGGTAACAGTTTATTTTTCTTCGTCGAATTTGTTTAATTCTTCATTTATATTATAACATGTATACAATTATTTTTTACGATAAATGTTATTTCTGCGATTACTGTCAGTATTTTTTTTTTTTTTTTACGTACTCCATCGGAAAAATTACAGTTATATTTTTTTTTATCACATACACAGAAGATTAAAGCACATTTTCATCCCCTTTCATACTAAATTCTACATTTATAAAATTTTATTGAATAGGATATGCCCACTAAAAACTGATTTACAGTGCAAAACGTGGCTAACTATTTAAGCGAGGACGTGAGATTTAACTTGAATTATACATAGCTCAACGCAATTCAAATTATAATATGTAAATATATTAAACAAATCTATGTTAATCCACAATCATACTTAATAATTGTATATTATTCTAAAAATTGTCATACAGGTCGTTACGCAATTGATAAGCCATGGTTTAACTTGGATTTTATACATTTATCTTTGATTACCAGCTTATATATATATATGAGCCCACGCTAATGAAATAAATTAAATTTAACGCCGTTATAACGATCGTAGAAAAGTGTTAACAACTATTTATCCTTTCAAAAATCCTGTGAATAATATTGATGACACGATGTGCGTCTTACTTAGCCGTGCCTCGTTCGGTTTGTAATTTTTGGCGAATGGGTGTAGCTTTTCATCGGACCGAAAATTATAACTTGTGCCATATTAAATACAATATAATAAATAAAGATAACAATACTCGGTCCATTTTGCCACTGCACACCCACTATTTACAATATACGCTGCACTCGTAGACGACGCCGCCCACGAAAACTGGCTGGTCGAGAATCGAACTGCGTACGACACGGACGCGAGGAAAGTAATCGGCGGCGAAACCGTTATCGGTCGGCTTCGGCGGAAAATACCGTGATTTCCCGGTCGCGCATGTATGTAAGTACAATGCGGACCGTTTTTGTTGAATTTGTTGAATTCAAACGACGGTCGATGCGAGTGGTGACGTAATTTATACCGCGACCGCCGTCTTTACGGTTTACGATACTCGCCAGTTGGTAACAGAGATATTATTCGTCGGTTTTTCAATGCCCCGTCCGATTCTCGACAAATTATTGTTTAAACCATTTTCACGGCCAGCGCATAAGCTTGGAAAATGCAATCGTCGGCGGCGGACTGTTTCTCACTTCGGTTCTAGACCAAACCGCCGTCTTCCGCGAATGCGTATCAGTAATATAATAGTTGTGAGCGGTGCGATCAATTCTAACAGAACGAATCTCATGCGTATTATTATATTTACACGGGTATGATAGTATTCACTATTTTATGATTAATTTGTGATTCGCATTATTTCCAGTCCGATGATATGCGTCGCCCATTTCCCGAGGATTAAAATTCGACGTAATACGTGCATGATTATGTGCATTATTCACAGGTTCCTCAAACGTCTTAACAATCGTCGTTTAGAATTTGTTGTGGTTCTACTTGGTGTATAGTGTATTACAAATATAGGTTTGTATAATAATAATCCTCAGGATTGAAAGTTCTGAATACGTCTCTGCTATCAATAGTTAAAATAAAGTAGTTCAAACATATTTTATACGTTATAGACAAAATCTTAATACTACTCGAATTTACAAAAACGAAGTCTTTTCTGAGTATGGTTAAGTAAAAGTTATTACTTTTCACTGTTATCATGTTTCATTTCTTTACGTCTAATTGCATTCTAATCAGATATATTTTATTGTGAGTTGGTAAAAACCTAAATCATATTTATATTCCTGATATTTTATTGTTCATATAAAAAGTACGCTTGCATACCAATTATTTACACAACAATAAAACCTTATTGTAGTAAAGTATTCATATTTATTTATTTTTTTTTTTTTTTGGATAAAATAAACTTATTTAACTATTACAAAAAAAAAAAATAATAATAATAAGTTTTTTTGAGTCTTGAGATGGGAGTAATAATTGATGTAGGTATATTTAATTAAATTTAATAATATAAATATAAAAATAGTTTGATTTATATTGAAACAATGATAAATGTTTATCAGTTTAAGTTCAAATCATGTTTCCTCTTGTACTATTTCACCATAATTTTCAAATTGTATTAAAATTACCTCAAACTTTATGAAAATAACTTGTTTTAACTTAACCTTGTGTTATATTTTTAAGATATTGAGTAACTACATTATCATTTATCATAGTTCATTTTAATATCTCAAACGTATTTTTTCTTGTTAAAACTCCATCACTGTTATTAATTTGAAGATCTTTAAGAGACACAGAGAACCTAGTTATAATACTTTCATATTTTTCCTAACCCGCGAATAAAACAAAAAATATAATTTGTTTTTTCGTAAACACAGCTAGCCACTATTAAATTAATGATACGATTGCTAAGAATTGTAATAATTTATTTATGAGCGAATTATTACAATTTCGGCGGGAAAGTAAAGATTGTATGACCCCGATTCATAGAATGAACATTCTTCGTAAGACGAAATCTTATTAATATTACCAGGCTGCAGTGTACCAAATTATAGTACCTAAAACTTATAATCAAAATACATTATAGTATGATTATTGACAAAATTTGAATCGTTGGGTGTTCAAGTTGAATATAACACTTTATGCTGATGTTTATTTATGCGTGACTGCTTGTGCATAACGCTTAACCAAGTAAAATCAAATTCCATTTTGAGCGTCGTCAATTTAAACGATTTTTATGCTTTTATTTTTATATGCTTCCACTATTTTAATCACTAGCTATCATTTTTATTTGATTAATAACAGCTTCGTTATAGTGATGATTGTCTACTTATTATTTGTATTGATAATCGACATGACTAAGCCGAACTGCGTCGATAGTGTGTACATTGACATGGTCGTGATCACTTTGACAGTTTATAGTCTTGACATATTGTTAATAAAAAATACTTTATTATACAACGGATACCTACATGGCTAATGGCATGTGTGCCCGTTGCTTTCTATAGAAATATAATCCCATCTGGCAAATCATTAAAAGTACATTATTTAAATATAATCATTTTTCAGTTTGAGCTAGTCATAAATCAATTCATAATATACTGCGTAGAATATTATGTGAACGTGCCTTTTTTTATTATTATTATAAAACGTGTATTAAAAATTCTGATTGAAAATAAATTAAATGGGTATTGCAACGAATTATAAGAATTGGTTTAATAATTTATAACTAGGACGGTATAGTCGTTGCCATATAAATTAGCACGGCGGCGGCAGCGCAATAACGGAAAACTAGAGGTTCTTCGTATTTTGGCTGTTATTATCGTATATATTCACAAACAAACAATTGTCACGAAACATTTTAAAACTGATTTTAGGTTAATAATTTAAAAACAAATATTCTGAAAAAAACTTTTTTAAAACAAAAAATAGACATTTTTATAAATCTATTATAAACAAATTGATGAGGCGACTGGGCGCGCCGGGCGGCCGAAACAAACCGCAACTAGTTTGGGTTACATCTATTGAAAAGCACCGCCGCCGCTGTGCCAATTCATCTGGCAACGACTATACTTCATTATTATTAACATTAATTGGAAAAATGTTTCAAATGAACGTCTAGTTTTAATTTTTAAATATAAAAGTAAAGTATAGCTATAATTAATAATATTTTTATACTAAAAAACACCTGTCAATCTAACAGTATTATTTATTGATCTCAAATTTAATAAATAATTTACTGAATATACTATGTTAATAAAATTAATACTTTTGAACTAAATAGTAAATAATATAAAATTGAAGTTACACATTACACGAATATAAAATTAATAATTGTCCTCATAATATGTTTGTTACGCACACATATGATTATGGGTATTCGAATTCAAATTATATTGGATAAAGGAACTTTTAAATTCCTTCTCGTTACGTTTTTATAATATTGGATATTCAAACGATGACCACGAGATTCCGAGCTAATTAGCTTAACTAGTAGTATCATGATGCATTGAACGTTGGCCCACGAGTGGTAAAATCAGTAATAATGTGGTTGGACATAATTTTATAATAAAATACCATATACATATATATGGTATATATATATATACTTATACATATACCATATATACGACTACAACACAATAACAAGTAGGTCACTGCACAATGGTAATGCTAATTTTTATTTGGCTTAGTTGTTTTAAACGAAATCATTTTAATACAGTCACACCATTATTATTTTTTTGCGATTAAGCTAACTCCTATCATATTTGTTCATATTATTTGTATTTTTTTTTTTTTTTTTTTATACAAAAACTATACCCAGCTACCTAACAATTATTAATTAATTGTTTATTTATTCTCTTTGGCATTATACATAAATTAAAAAATTATTTAATAGTGGTTTCTTTTAACGCTATATTTTGTGATGTAACATCAACAATCATCCAAAATTATCAAAAAGTTGTTTTAAAATACGCTTAAATTGCTATAAAAAAAAAAAAAACCAAATAAATATATTTTAATTATACTTCGCTATATATATTGTTGACAACCCTATAAAATATACACAATGTGTTCGAAAAGTTTGGAAACATTTTAATTACTGTTTGTTTATTTTAATATCTACATATAGCAATAACAGATAACATTGTTGTATGTTTATTAGAGAAAATATTTGATTACCTTATTAATATTAACCATAATATCATAATTTTGTTTATCAATCTATTTCCAAACTTTTGAAACACCTTTATGAATTAAGATTTATAGTTAAGGATGAACATTTAAAATAAGGTTTCTTATAAATCGATACAATCAAATCTAATACATACATTTTAGTGATCAACTCTACAGTGTAGAGTCTACACCTATTGTACAGCAGAGCGATATCTACTTGCCCACCTTTTTATACATTTTGATTGAAAAATAAATTCAAATACCAACCAATGAACATGACGTAATTGCAAGTTATGAAAATATGAACTCTATATTATTATATCTTATATATAATTATATAATTAAACTATATTTGGACAAAATAAAATATTTATTCTATTTCTAGAGAATCAATTCAAAATATTTGTGTTTTAAGAATATTAACTCACTTATTTAGTTCTTTTAATATATGAATGATTTAATATTAATGACATTAAAGTGAAATTATTTTTAATGTTTACGTGTTATAGAAATGTTAGACACCTTGTGATTTTGTGACCCAATAAAGTTCAACATTTCACAGTAATTGAAATCTTGAAGAAAGTTATTAGATGAGTTATAATTATTTTAATGAACATTTTATAAGCTGATAATTATAGTTTTAATTAGAAAATCATTTGTTCAATTATTATAATATAACAGATAGGTACTAACTATAATTATTTATCTAAGTCATCGCATAATGATTATATTTATTATAATGAATAGTGATTATGTTAAGTATAACACGGCGATGAAAAATATTTATGAGATAGGTACTACTCATATTTTTAGGTCTGTAAATTGTACCTATTTGTTTTACTGTTACAAGTTAATTTAAACTCGCACTTAAAGCCGACTGCTCGTGATTTTGTTAAGTTCTTCCATTTTACATTGTTATACTCTTAATTAAATATACTATTTTTTATTTAAAATAACTCTTTTTCAAAACTATTATTTGATATACAACTACAATAGTTAATAGATGTTTGCAATAATTTACATTATTTATTCTTAATTTTTAAATTAGAATATAGATAATCTTAATAATATTTAAATTAAAATTTGAAATAAACAATGAAAGAATAACTCTTACATACATGCCGATGCCGACTGTCAAGATGAAGCAATTTAGGAATGATCAATAGACACAAAAAAATGTATTTCAAAAATTCATAAATTAATAATTAATTAGACTTTAAACAAATTAAAATGATATCAAATAACTTTTTTTTTTTACAACTTTTTTTAATTATAAAATAGATAATACAAATTATATCTATTTATATTCTATAACAATTATGTCGAAAATATTATGTTATGTTTGTACGTAAAAAAACACTATATTTTTAAAACCTAACCAGTGTTAATTTTTTTTTTTTATTATCTGAACTGGTTGAATTGATTAGATTCTAAAACATTGAAGAAGGTATAATAATTGGTTTTGTCTCTTTAGTACATTAAATGCATCCCTTTAGCCAAATTTAAATGTTTTAATACATTTTAAATATTTTTTTTATAATTTTTCTATAATAAAAATAGAATTTTTTCTTTTTTGATATCGGCATACTATACACAAGATTTTTATGAACATTAATTACATACACATCATGCATTTTTCATTTCCAGTTAAGTATTATAAAATGATAATAATAATATTAAAAACATGTACGAAAGTTGAAAATAACTTAAGTACAATAGTATTAGTCAAAAATAAACCTTGTAAATTACCTGTTTTTTAAATCAGAAATTACACAGTTTCGTCTATCACCGGAAACAGCTTGTAACCAATTCTTCCACAAACGTTAAACGGAAAAAAAAAATAATTTAATTTGAAAATAATTATGTATGCCAATTTTGTGTAAATAATTAGATACGTAGATTTTTATATTACTTTTTTTATATAATCTATACAATATACATATTTTATGATAAAACTATATGATTAAATATCTTATTTTATAATTGATAATTTTTTTTAAAGGTTTAGAAACCTATGTTGTTGGCCAATGTATAGACTATATGGGACATCTAACAGTTCATAATTATTACTTTTATGTAGGTGAAACGTTATAATGTTGCGTCGTTACTCGATTAAATACATTCTTATAATATAATTTTTATTGAAATGCATTTCAAAATAATACAGATTAGAATTTCACAATCTGTGGTTAGGGACCTCGGAGGTTTAATTTATTATTATTTTATTAGTTATTTGTGAATAACACATAATATGTTATTCATAATAATATGGTTTAGTACATTGCAATATCTAAAACATAACCCACATATATCATTTACAATATAATTATGTTTTTTTTTTTGTTACAAAACACTGATTTATATATTTATTTGATATTGGGGAATACTCGTGTTTAAATAATTTTTTAAAACATTTATTTTATTTTACTAGTTGTCTAAAATCAAAAATTGATATTAATTAAAAAAAAGCTACATTATTATAAGTTTAATATTGATACAAATATTTTACGATTTTCAATTATAAGCTGATCTTAAATAAAAATTTTTGTAAAATTTCTATAGGTAATATATGACTGAGTAAAACTATATTTTATAAAATATAGAGCAAGCAATAATACTCATCAATATGACAAAATGATATAATGCCATTAAATAGACAAAATTACAATAATTAATGCACAGCATATTATATAGAAAAACGCACGGTTGGTACTTAGTGTATAAAAAGTAATAGTCGTAACGGTAGTGTACAAAAATTCTGTGAAAATAGAAGGTTGGAAACTTTCATGTCGGGCGTCATATAACGTGTCATCTATTTTAACATGAGCTTTGTGACGAAATGACCCTACTCCAAAAATATATATATATACCTACGCTTAATAAAGTTGACACTAACCTTTCTCCACTACACGTATCGTGCCTCTTTCATATCATCAACTTTACTATATTACAATAATATTTTATGCGTGTTATATTTATATTATTATATTATAATCCAGCCAGCGATTCTCCATTAGTGCACCACTATAACAGTAATTTATCTAGGTTTATGTGTAGTCCTTTGTAATCGGCCGTATCGCGTATACTTTAATTTCCCGTCATTTCGGGACCGTAACATTTCGCCCGTTTTGTGTTAAAACGCTATGAATTTTAAGCTTGCACTTTGTCCCACTCCACCCCAAGCCATCTCTTATGCGCTACTATGTCGCATCTATTAAATAGGTTCATACCCATTCGAATTGCTGCAACAGATCAAGTTATTTCTCAAAATATAATACACATTTTTAGGCCGACCCAGCATAATTTGAAACCACAGACAAAACTTAAATATTTTATACGTATCAACGTGATGTTATCACTCTGCAGTGATAGTAACATAACGATAGTGAACATTGCACTATAATTCATTTATATGTTTTTAATAGGCGTTCAGTCAAAGTCCGCAAAATTCGGCGGACGTACGGCCGATAATTGTGATGCCTACGGCGGCAGTGGCTGACGACCGGAAGAAGCAAATCGACAGTAATTCGCCTTTGTCAAACGAAATAGACCCGGCATCAATGATGTCGCTGTTCAATGTGGCCGCCGCCAACAACGTGAGCGTAGAACAGCTTGCCATGGCTCTCCGAAACCGACAGCAGCAGACGTTTTACCCAACGGCCACCGACGACGTAACCACACCTATGTCGACCACGACTGTTACCGCGTCGCCTACCACCACTACCACGCCACCACCATCACCACCACCACCAGCACTTATCTCATCATACTCTCCAGACGAGCAACAGACGGTTGCTAAGAAAATAGCCATCAAACCGTACAAGTCAAAATACGTGGGCAGCCACAAGGTGATGAACGCCCCCAAGGAATACTATCCCGTTGGATACGATAAGAACTTCGATGACAACTTTGTGTCCAAAGTAGACTTGCCCGACACGACCTTTAGTTGCGGTGACCAGAAACATTTCCCCGGATTATACGGAGACGAAGATTTGGGTTGCATGGTAAGTGCCAGACTTTTATAAATAGATAATATAGGAATAGCCGCATAGGCGTACTATTTTATATTAAGCTTATTTCGGATTTGCTCCACAAGAGTCAATTCATATCGTTAATAAATTGTATGTATTTATTATCAATTCGATTTTAAGCAAATTAACATCGATAGGCTTTATTTTAGTGACAACTTTAGGAAATTCTAATTTTTTTTTTTTGTGTGACGGTAAAATGACTGATAAATTTACAATTCTGACGATCATTGGATGTGGTTAGGAAGGAATTGCTTATAATTAAAGAAGGGATAAATATTTTGATTGATTTGAATTGTTTTTTCAGAAAAATCGTTTGATCCACCCTATACCCAAAGTTAAAAAATAATAAAACCATTATAATAGAATTTATTATAATGAGAAAATTATTATAATTAGAATAATTTATTATTTATAATATTTTTTAATTTCATAATAATTTATAAATAAATAAAAACATAAGATTTTTTTATTATTTGATAATAAATTAAATTGTGTAACTTCAATCATTTGAAGAAAATTACAAGCAAATAACGAGACGTATTTAGTATCTACTAGACATGCAAATAAATTATTATTAAATTATTTTTCGTTTTTAAATTATATCAAAACCAAAAATTCAAACAGTATACATTAGTTAAAAATAATTTATAATAATAAATGTATAATGACAATATACTATCTTAAGCCATTACTCCTCGTTGGACAGTTAATCTGTTAAAGGACTCATACATGATGATTTATTAATAGTTCATGTATGGACATTTATTTGTCACTACCTACAAATAACGTATTATTGTGTCTTGTGTGCATACTGCATATAATAAAATAATAAATGGATACGTGTACGGGTGTATTCTGTTCTAGATAGGATATCTATTTAGTAGTATTCAAAAGTATATAATGAAAATGGATGACAGGCTGTATCTGAATTGAACATAACAAAAAAGTAAAAGTAATCATGTTTTGCGCTCGTTCCAAAACAAATTGATTGATTCGATTTTGTTTTGAAGAAATAGATTTACATTTACGAAAAAGTTTTTATCGAGTTCTGTAAAATGTACATATTTGATTCACATACATTAGAATAATTTTTCATATTTTATTTTTTTAAAATTATACATTTATTGAAAAATGTATTCATTGAACACAAAACACGTTGAAGTAGCGAGATAATCACTAATGAAGTTAAATAGGTTATAGCATAAAATGCCTAGAAAATTCACCTCTTATCTTTTTGAAAATTATGTATTTATGCGTATAAATTTGACTATAAAAAAATTTAAAATAATCATAATCTTACAATGGATTAACGTTGATTTAGCTAGGTTCATTTATTATTATATTATTATTGCTTCGATATTTAAGTAAAGAATGCTTAATAAAAAAAAAAAAAATCGTATTGTTAAATCACCTAAACTTTGTTAATAATTCATTACGTATTAACTGTATGCACTTACAGTAAAACATCATAGATTATGAAGATATATTAAAGGTAACTAAAATACATTATTTAATTAAATAAAGATGAAATTAAATTTATTAATTTATTAACTCAAATATTTGGAAATCTATTGGAATACTACTTAATATAACTAATAACTTATACATTTAAATGCTTAACTACTCAATACGTGGAGTTTTTTAAATTGAGTACAATGCTTTAATCAACTTGGTCATAAATTTAAATGTAGCATGAAACGTACTCAGTGACCTACAATTTTCAGAATCAAACAAATAGGTACAAAATGTTTACATTTCTGAAACAATAAAAAAAAAAAAATGATTGAAATGAAACTATAATATTGTTCAAAAAAAGAAAGGAAATAATTGGCAACACAATAATCTAATCAACGCATTCAATCACACATTAAATTATTTTTAATAACATTTAAATAAATTAATTTTTAATAATAAAAGTATCAATATAATATTGTAGATCATTTTGAAATTTCTTAATAATGTTATATAAATCTATTTGTATGGATATATTAATGTACGTTTGTATATGGCTTATAAACTTGGAACCAATTGGTACCAAATTGTACACATATATTCTTTGAAACTCAAGAAATGTTCATAGTTTCATTTTTCAATCCCTTTAGGTTGGAATAAGATGACTTACGAAAATCAAATAATTTTTTGTTTACATATAGGGTTGCTATTAGTTACGGAAATACAATAATAGACTTTTATATAATCTATGCATTTATAATTAATGTGTTTGTTGTTTACATACTCAAAAACTTTTTGACGGAAATTTCAAATTTTTCTAAGAGATATCAAAAAACTTTAGAGTGTAGTTTGAACCACGTTCAAAATTATACCAAGGGCTATATTAAATTTGCTTTAGATGGATTGCCCGTCTCTGTCAAATAAATTTATAAAGGAGGTACACCAATGCCGATTTTTCTCATAAACTTAAAACCTACACTAAAACTGAGATACACCTATACTCTGTTCAGCGAGAAAACACACCGCGAACCGACGAAAATAGTTTCTTCTTTGCATTCCCACGCAACACCCTGCTATAGAGGAATCGATTTTGAGGCATGTTGATGCGGAGGGATGCATAGAATTGGCGTATTCTCTCTCTGAGCAGAGTATACATATAGCGAATTCGAGTTGTATAGCTAGTATTTAATATAAAAATCAGTACTTACAATATTTTTCAAAAAAAAAAATCCACGCTTGCAGCGAACATAATATGTGAACGTTAAATAATATATTGTATAATGTCATATCTAATGTTTTATGTATCAGCTTTTTGTAATGCTGCTAAGATTTAAAGTCAAATAAGTTATGGCCATGGTATTATGAGCAAATTATGACATACAGATTATTATTATGATATTGTTGTTGGAAAAAACATCGTTAAACAAATACATTTGCATAAAGATTGTGACATACGAGTAATGTAATAGTAATATTGTAACATATCGTATTGTAGGACGTTTAAATCTTATCTATTTATACCTACCTTCTTTTGAAAAATTAAAATGCGACTTTACGAACCTAACTATATAAATACGATGGGGACTTTTAGACTCTAACATCGGAAAATCAGACACTGGTTATTGTCGCTGCGAAATATTCACGCCAAGCACTCAAAGACGGTGTGTTTTGCATAGATAACGGAAATCCGCACACATGCTTTTTGTGCGGCTTTTTTTTACACAACGTCGCGTCGCATAATAATAATAACAGCTGCACACAATGACTGCCATCGTTTCTTTCCAAAACATACTGCGAGATTATATTGTTTCGTTACAAGCTTAATTAATTTCTTTTTTCATTTCACCATTTACCATTGATAGCTAATAGCTATACACAAAAATAATATAAATAGTACTAGTTTATTAAAAATTGGTATAGGTATCTGAATTTTGGTTCTAAATCATCTGATTTAGTTCCCGGGTTGTTACAATGGGTGTACCCGAATTGATTCCCAGATTATTCAAAAAACATTTTCAATTTTCTTTCCCATTTTACACAGACTTAGGAGTTAGGACTGTTCACATATTATGCACGTATATGGTTATAAACTGTATTATTTTAATTATATATTTCATCGAGTTTATATTTTTGTATAATATATACATTTAAACATGATGATAGAAATTATGTTATATTAATATTAAATAATATTATAGGACTGCATTTTACTTTTTTCAAAAATCTTTATCGGGAACTAATTTGGATGTCAATTTTTAGGTATAAGGACCAATTCGGATGTAGCCTCGAAAATATATTATCTAAATTCTATAATATAAGAAATAGATTATAATTTTGTTTGAATTCATTAATTTTATTCACATTAAGTATTCCAATACCTATACAAGGGGATATCCTATTATTCGGTTATTAGTTATTGAAGGTACGCATCGTAGGTATTCGTACTTATTTTTTCACGATTATAAATAAATATAAATCGTAAGTAAAAAAAAAAAAAATGCATACGAAGATTTGATGACATAAAAATCACGTTTGGTATATCCAATCACGGCAGCATTTAGACTTTTAAGTTGGTGCCTACTATCTATTATTGGAGTAATAATTGTTAAATCATAATTTTACATTTTAATTTTATAATGATTGGTTGTTTTTATGACGGGAAACATTAACGGTATTAATTTATTATTGTTAAGAGGATTTCGATGTATAAGTTGTTTCTGTTTAACGCATAACATATTAATTTATGCTCGAAAGAATCTATTTCACTCTTGTTAATATTAATCTAATACAATTTTAGAATTCTGACAACTTGATTAAAAATTAAAATATAAAAATCTTAAGTGGAACCCTTGGTATTATATTCATACCTATAAATTTGATGTTAGGTCAATCCACCTAGGCTTCAATTTAAAAACAATAACAAGGTTAGATGGATTATTTTAAACGTAAAATTTGCATTATAACGAATTATAAAAACGGCGATAACACAGCGGGTACTGTGTCTTCCTCGAAACTTGAAAGCTGGAGACTATCCAAATGCCGTGGACAAAAAAAGTATTGAAATTGCCTATACATAACGCCGTGTTTGTTTAGGACTTTTTTTTTTTTTAATTAAATATTTTGTTTTTATTGTACATCCTTCACATAAACGATAAGAAATTCTAATTAATTAATTTAGTTGCAAATCATATCATGTGGAGGTTAGTAAATATTCACTAATCATTCATTTGATCTTACCTTTGTAAATACAATTGTATTTAACAAAATATTTGTTTATTCGAAGCGTAAATCAATGTATATATCTTACACATATTATTCTACGCATAAAATAGTTCAAATAAAAATCTGAAGGGAATTCTGAAAGGTTAAACAAATAAAACAAATATATGAAACCATAACAGGGATTTGTTTTGCATTATTTTTTGACAACAAAGTATAGCAGGAGATAAAGGTCTACAAGTAACTATACGGATGTATTGTTTTTCACAAGATCGTAAATAAGTTTTCTTTACAACACTGACAGGCGAATGCCACGAGAAAATGGGTAGAAATATTCCAATTATTGTGACCTACAAAAATAAAAAAGAAATAATTGAACTTATTTTTATCTCAATACTGTTTTCTATAAGTATAATATAATATTATATTATTATACACAAAAAAAAAAAAACATTGTATTTACTAATTTAGAATGTATAGATTACAAAAAGGACTTATTGACTATCACTAAATATATACTTTTAATTTGTCATAATATTAAAATATTATTTATAAGTAACAACGATAATAGATAATCTTAAATTAACCTGGTAAATTATTTATGAATAAGGATTGTGTACAAAATAATTATGAGTAAAAAGTAACATAAACAGTAAACATATTTAGTCAATCATAACGAAAATAACTTTATAATATTGTCCGTACATTTAAAAAATAACTCCTTAGTTCATATAATGGACTTGGCATGTCAGGTGTTGTTGGTTGTTACTTCTTTTTTGCCCTATTTTCTTTTGTTATCTATATTATAATACAAATTTAACAGATATATGATAATGTTTAATTTATATACTTTATTCGTGTTAGAAACCGTACTTAATCGTATGAAATACTTACATAACTAAATTACGCTGTGAATACAATATATTTGACTTTTATAACGATAATCGAAATTAAATTGGAAAATAAATAAATTTAAGTTGGCGCTCACTGTTGACTGATAATGTATTGACCATAAAATAAATAGTAAATAACATTTTACACAACTAATATTATATTATTGTTAATTGACACTGTAATTATAGTTTATAACACATTTTGGTAAATCAAAATTTAAATCGCTGTTTTTGAGTTTCTCAAAACACATAGACATAAATGTTTTTAATTCAATGTATTCATTTTCACTAACAGTATTCATATAACCATACAACTAATAGGCGTGCGGTAGCTATAGATATTCTGTATAACATATAATAGCACAGGATGAACAGTAGGCGATTGTTCACGAACCACGACGGTATCTTCATAGGTTAGGTTTATAATATAATAGTGTTACTACACGCGAATGACGCAAACGAGGCAACATTATAATTACGTTTACGTTACAGGTGTTCCACGTGTGCGCGTTCACCGACGACGGTCTGACGCAAAAAAGCTTCCTGTGCCCCGAGTCGACGCTGTTCGACCAGACCATACTCAAGTGCAACTGGTGGTTCTACGTTGATTGCAAGTCGTCCAAGAAGTTGTACGACAGCAACATTCCCATATCGAAGAGCTATCAGCTGATGAAGGCTCTGACGTTTTTCTCATCATACTCGGCAGGACCAACCGTGGACGCTTCTGTAGCCGCGGCCACCGCCGCCGTGTCGCGACACCCGCCGGACGAGTCGAACAAGTCCGGTCTCGCTACTATTTCGTCGCGGTTCGATGCTGTCCCCAGTTCGTCATTTTCAAACACAACTACGTCCGCCACCGAAGTCCTCGACAACATATCATTCAAAAGGTGAACGAATACTTTAACCCAATCGCTCCCTCCCTCACTCCCACGACCGTGAACAGACGGCCAGATATTTTTTTTTTTTTTTTTGAGTGCACGCGTGTATATGTACGCGACGTCTCACAAATATTTAAAAACTTTTTTTTTATTTTATTTATTATTTTATTTATGTAGCTATAACGTTTATGACGTCGTAACGAATAGGCTTTAGTGTGATTTTAGATTTTTACTATTTTTTTCTTGTGATATAATAATATTATTCAGAATGAACGTTGTATATTATATGTGATACATAGCAATATTATCTAATGCGCATAATATTATCTTTGAAGCTTCAAATAGTGTTCAATTTGCTCATTTAAAATTTAAATAATTATAACTCTTATATTTGTAATAATATTATAATTTAAAATTTGTATTACGATTGTATATTATTATGTAATAACAAAACTTTTATACATTTATATATATATATATTTTTATTAATCAATATTAAATTATTTTACTACATATTATAAACATTGTCGTCACCGAGAGCTAAAAGCTAAATGTATTTATGCCCATATTAAAATAATACGCTTAATCTAATAATTTGATGTTGAATATAATATTATAATTGTGCAACAGTGGGCTGACCAGTGATCATATTATATTATGCATTATGAAACAATAAATATGGTACACTATATTATATTCGTACTTAATTTACAAAATGTGATTTTACGATACTCAAAATTTTCCTTTGTAAATAAATTCATATGACGTACATTGAACGAAATTGATACATATTTTTTAATATTTATATATTCAATTAAAAATGTTATATATATTTCCCCATAATTATTTACACCCTTTCAAGTACTGTTATTGCTCAGTAATCCATTAAAAATATGGTTAATCATTTTTAATTATATACTGTATTGCAGCATTAGTGATCACCGCGTTCAATTATATTATTGACGATTAAATTGTGTACAAGCATTCATATCGTATTAATTCAATCTTTATTCTACACATATATTTTTTTTTTTTAATCATATACCATGTTAACTAAAGTTTATGATATAAATGCAGTTTGACCTAGATTAGTTATGAAAGCGTTAATTTTTATGTGGGCTTATAAAATACAAAATCATTAAAAGCTTTCATACGCATATTTCTGAGAGTTTGTTAAATATTTATTTAATTCTGCTTAGGTTTCTCTCAATAATTATACTCTAGTTCACGTCAAATACAACTATGTTTAATGTTGCAGCATTAAATAAATATGGTTTTCTTTGGTTATTACCACAAAATGTCTGTGCAAACTTTCTTTGGGAAAATAAAATACTCGTGTTGAACTGCATACATCAGAGAATTTTTATGATAACTTGATTTATGTACAACTCAACAGTATTCACTATTATACAGGATGATTCACCAAGCATGCTCACCCCCATTTGCTTCTCTGATAATACAATTATTATATCTAATCAAATACATTATCAGAATCAAAATTTGTACAAGTAGTTTTTGAGTTATTTAACTTTTGTGTACTAAGGATAATAAATCCGTGATAATGGATTTTGAAGATATGAGCCATGGTGATTTAAAAATGTTGATGATTAATATTAAACTATTAACATAAATAATTTATAAAAACTGGCCAAAGTAATATAATATATTAGATCCAATATTATATCTGTTTCATATTTTTGTAAAGCCAAATTTAAGGGCTATTATTCTTAAAATAAACATTTTAATAACAGAAACTACTCATAAGATTTTTTTATTAGATACATCAACATTTTTAAAAAAAATGATCCACTGAATAATTTACGGTAAAAAGGAGAGGGGGGCTATTATTTGAAAAACAAAAGTGTTTATCACTATAAGATACTCCTAGAGTAGTTGAAAAAAAATTAAAAATTTGAAAAAATAGTTATGAATACATTTAAAAATTCAAAAAATCAGAATTTGAATAATTTCATTATTGTGTGTATATTTTTTCTTTGGTTATTTTAGATTATTATTATATGTTTCTATATTTAAAGGGCTAGTCCCATGAAATTGTTAATAAATAAAATAAACAAATTAAAGGAAAAATAGGGATGAGCATGCTTGATGAATTACCCTGTATATTTTTCTGATATTATTTACACACATTATAATCATATAGTATTCTAATAAAACAAGTCATAAGTAAATATATGCTAAGTTCTACTTTTACGATATTCGAACTACCCTTTGTATTATTCTATTCTATCGTAATTGTGTTTATTGTATTACAAAAATTCTTATAGTTTAGTCATGATTTGTATTTGTTTCCCGTTTTTAATACTATATGCAATATTATTATATTTTGTAACATTAAAATCGACTTTTTACCAATTTAACTACTAATATTTTAATGTAATAGGGTAGCTATTTAAATCTAAGTATAAAAAATTAATGTTATTTTGTTTGTTTTCAATACACTTAAAAACTACCGAAACATTTTCACTACAAATTATATCAATAGATTCCTCAAAATTCAGCGGGTGTTTATAGATTATTTAACCCTATATAGCAACATAAAATATAGAGTGCCTCACACACAAATTTAGTTTTGGCTTACAAAAATTGAATATATTTTTGTTTATTTAAATGGTTGTATTCGTTACAGATTATATATATTAACATTAAATTGTGTATAAATCTGGTAGACTGTTTTTTTTTTAATGATTTCTTAATTCTGGACATTTCTTATGTAAATTATGAAAATAAAATTTTGTAAAAAATTATATCTAGAATTAAGAAGTGGAAAATCATAAAATTAATTATTGTAATTGTGTTTGTAGTTATTTTATGTTTCAAAATTCAACTAAAGCAAAACGAAAAACGATAAAAATAATAGATTAATTTTTATCCGGATGATGTTGGGCTAGTATTATATGATAATTAATTAATTATAAATATTGTCATTTCCACGCTGTTTTTAAAAGTTATATAAGAATAAACCACGAACTTTCATATCAATTATACTATTTTTACGGTAATAATTAAAACTATACAAATCGTGCCTGTGTAATACATTTTATACAGTGAATGAATAATAGAGAACTTACTAAAAATCACTAACAAGATATACTAATATTAACAATATTTCCAATTTTTCTATTAAATAGTGTTATTGAAACTTATATTGCATTTGAAGTACTTCATTGTAACTACAGTAGATGTTTAATTTTAAATACCATCAATAATATGCATATTCAAAAATAACAAAACTTTAAAAGAGTTAAATCAAATTATAAGAACAGTTATTTATAAATATTTATATATATATATATATCTTCACAGTATGATTCAAAATTTATGTTTCAATCATTTTATCACATAAATATTCAAAATATAGAAAAATGTATAATTCGAAAGTTTTATTGATTTAAAAACATCTATTTCAATATGATTTGTACATTATATATATTTTTTTACGATATATTTGGTGGGGTTTTAGAAGGATCAATTTGAGAAACTCAAATGAAAACTTATATTTTTTTTGCTAAGATAACATGAAGACATTTTTTTTTATACATTTTAGTGCTTGAACAATATTAATTATTGCAAAACTCTATGCTTGAGAGATATTTAAAGTTTTTATACATATCTAAGGTTAACTGCCCAAAACCTTCTTAAAATATTGTAAAAAAATTATAAAATATACAAATCATTTTAGATGTTTCTAAATCAAAAAACTTTCAAACCATATATTTCTCTCTATTTTGAATCAATAAAGTGGCCGTAACATGTATTTTGAATCACTCTGTATATATAATTCCTACATTGTACAATCATAAATATAAATAACAGTAGACTTATAAAGTTTAATAATAATACTGCGAGTGATTGTCCTTAGCAAATTTTTAGCTTGATTCACAGAATACAATAATACTGAAAATTATAATATTTCCTTGTATTTACACATAAAATGTTATCTGTACGTGAAATAAACTTTTAAACAACCATTAAAACTTGGACTACTTTTTCCATTACAATAATTGAACTAAAATAATAATATAAGTACCCAGTTATTGCTATATTAGTATATTTATAATACCTAAAGTCTAAGAATAACGGTATTTTAACAAAATTCTAAATAAAATAGGTACCTACCGCAAATTACCAAACTACTTAGCATAAAACTTTTTAGGAACTCGTTCACGCATTAGGCATTATTGGCATAATTCGTATACAACGAAATATAAATGCAGTGATGATAAGACAACAGCTATTATGATTATTTTCTGACTAGATTGTTTTTAATTATTGTTTTACTATACCATATGCAACTATTTGAAGTATATTAATGTTTACGAGTATACAGTATTATATTATAGTATAATACCCACCTGCATGGGCGATTCTAGTGTTTATTTTTAGGGGGGTTTGAAGTGAATTTTGCCGACTTTCAAGAACAAAATTTGACGACTGTATAATAAACTAATGACTGATATTTCATAGTGGTCACCACTTAATGTAATCACTTTGGTACTGGCAAAAAGGATAACATAAACCGACTGATAATTGATAATTTCAAACAAAAATATTAAAGAATATATGAGCATACGTAATATGACCTACATTTACAGTTTTAGTGTGTATAAATATGTATAAAATATAATAATATGGTATACTTTAAAAGTTTCAAGTTCTCGCAAATAATATTTTTTAATTACAACGAAATACCTAACATCGTTATTCTTCATTATCTAATTTCGTCCAAATTTGAACTTCAAATGTCTACGAAAATACATTTAATGTAAATACATTTTTTAGATATTTTGGTTACAATATTAACTACTTACGAGAAACCTTGTTTTTTTTTTTTTTTTTTTATTACAAAATTATGTTCTCTCTGCAGTTATCGCACTAAAAAACCAAACAAAAGTAACTAAAGTTTATATAGTGGCGTGTATCAAAAAAATAATTAGCGTCGCTCAAATAATTGTAGGTGATCTACTCCTCATAATATTGTTATACTTACCGATAAAATGTACTATTGTCCTTTTAGCAATACCCATCCATCCAAATTTAAGGCGTTGCCCGAGCAACACTTTGACCCTATATTACACGCCACTGAATTCATAGTTGTATTGATCAATATTATTATAATTGATATAATTATATTAATTGTATTGTTATGTCATATAAACCAATTATAAATGTAGTTATCTTATATTGTATAACGTATGGTAACCAACCAGATCACAATCATATGGTATTATTCATATAAATATAAATTAAAAATACATACTATTTATATAAATATATAACACAATGTGTTGTAACATGTCATGTTATTAAATGTACCGTAAGTCTTGAAAAATGCTCTGTTTATGTACTATATTGTACGTCATACAGCCATATAGTCTGTACAGCTATAGATTAAAAACGTAACTTAACCTTTTACTTTTATGATCAGCAGGGGCGAATTGTTTATTTACGCGACACACTACTTGCCACTGCTGACTATCATTTACTAATCAAATATACACAAGAAAGAAATAGGCGGTCCAGGGGACAATACCCCCCTCGCTAACCTTCACAAACTGCTGAAGACTAAAAATACAACATAAAAGATGCTCTATCCCCTTAATATGGCTTAAGCCCATAATAAAATAACTAAACTAACTCATTCATACTTGCTCTTTGTGATGGCCCTCAAGAAAGTCTGACACTGGCGACTACCAGAATAGTGCTGAAATGGCCAATCATCCTCCGTTTGGTAATGGACGCAATTTGGGGGACTGGAGCAGTTCCTCTCCTTATGACCAAATCCGTCACACGTCTTACATAAATTAGTCCAATCTTTGATGTTGCAAACCGCAGCTACGTGACCGAAGCCGTGACATCTGTAACATCTAGTTGTAGTCTCCTTCATGGTCACACGGCAGTGGACCAGTCTAACCACCAGATAACCAGCTTTTACAAGTAAGACGGCGTCGTGGCTATTCACCTTCACCACGGCTGTCTTACTACCTCCATGCAAGTGGAACAACTTCAGCAGTTTCACGTTTTCTTTCGTCACATTTCTCGAAACCCGGAGTACTTCCTCCTCGGTAGTCTCGGGCTCGAGGTCTCAAAGACCACTGAAACGGAAGCCTCAACAAATCTGACGGCATCTGACTCCATCACGTTCGAGACAGCGACGCGCAGCTTTTCGGCTGACGACCTCTGTCCCGGATCCTTCTCCAACAGGAGCGCCACATCGCCGTCTTTGGACCTTTTTATCTTTTTCACGCTAACATCCAGGGTGACAACGTCTATTTCATCCTTGAGTCATCTGGCCACGTCAGCGTAAGTTGACCCTAACTCATGACGGACTACAACAACTTTAGGTTTGCTTCAATTGATTTATATTTTCCTTCTTCTTGACAATTGAAATCCAGATCTGCCGATCGGGACCTGGTAGGACTCCAGTAGGGGTTAATCAGCTCGATCGCTTTGGTGGTTTTCTTCTTGCGCCTCCTTAATCTTCTATTTCTGGGTCTGCATATCTGTCCTACAGCGCAGCAGGAACCGCCGGCGGTCAAATGAGTATCTGTTTCTACTGCTTCGCTTCTCGCAGTCACGAGTTCCACTGGAAGCCTCTTAGTCGGAGTGCTCGCCTGTAATGGGATACCTGTTTCTAGAAGACTGGTCGATAGGAGTTTGATCCTGTCACAGGCCTTCCACGCAGTATTCTTGCCTTCTTCGCTGATTTCAAGCGCCTTGTCCATCTTGGTACAGAGCTTCGCACAATATGCCGTCATTTGTTTGAGAAGATTTTTAGTCTCCGTGGAGAACTGTAGCATCTTATCCGCTAGAACAGAGACTCCTTTGAGCGCGTAGTGGGCGTTCCCTGCCAGGTCGAAAAGCTAGTTTTCTAGGTCTTCATGCTTAGCTCCAATGTTCTTCTCCTCGGTAAGTATTTCGTGAGGAGTTGTATCCAGGCGTGAGATACGCATACTCGCTTCGAATTCTACCATTGTACTTTCTTCGTCCATATCTATTTTTATATAAACCTAACCTTACTTAAACGAAACAGTTACTCCTAAACGTAAATTTCGCAAACCGCATACATACATATTAGTTGGTCAGTCAGTATGCCATGATCCTACACGGCGCTGTGCAATTACTGAATGTCGAGTATACTTTCGAATAGTGTTTTTACGCCAAGCCATAATTTCGATATTAGCGAATTGGTGAAAGTAAAAAAAAAATGATTTAAATGTATAAATAAGCGAAGTGCTCTCCATCCTTCGGTAGCTCAGTTGGTAGAGCGGTGGACTGTAGTGGCTTTAAAATCATAGACATCCATAGGTCGCTGGTTCAAATCCGGCCCGAAGGAAAATTTTTTATTTAATTTTGAATAATTTACTTACACAGTTGGTTATACATTAACAATGCTTTAAAGTTGAATAAAACTGTTGTCATTTTTAACGTGTTTACTCTCACGCACACGACTGCACTTAATAATCCGAGTGCATCCATCTATTAAAGTAGTTTATTTCATTCATACATAATCTAGGAGAGGCTTATAAAAAAATATTTATTTTGTTTGAAAAAAGTATTTAATCAATCGCACTATTATTATTATTATTGCACTATGCTATCCTATTATAACTTACGATCAGGAGAGTTGTTCACATCTATAGTATTTTAAAACATTTTCGACCTCATGGTATGTTTTACATAAAGCGAGTTATAACAATCGGGACTTGTTTCTAACCACGAATCACTGAAATATTATATTTTAACAGACTTTTGTAAGTCAGTAGTCACACTTCTGTGGTGTGTCCCTTAAAAATGTATCATGTAAAAACATGTCTCAGTATAATATATTATTTTTAATTTTTAATTTTTTAGAAATACATAGATTAGTAACTAGATATAGTATGATTTAATTATTTATTTGAATTTTCAAAAATATATTATGTAAACTGTATATCTATCTCAGTTTAAAATAAAATGTTCATATCGATCAATATAATTTTTCGATCTTTTTGTATTTCGGATTATTATTGATTGTTGGTCAAATGGAAATGACAGCCATTTGTACCGCACCAACATTTTTGAATGGAATAATAACGGAATTAAAAGTTAATAGATATTTTAAAAAAGTAGAATAATATCTAATTATTCAAATGAGAATACTTACTAAGACATAAAAAAATATTTAAAACCATCCCGAAGAATAAAAATTACGAGAACCATGAGTTATGAAATTTGCATTGCAGACTTTAATTAGTAATTATCATACGTCGTGTGAACCTTGAATTTAAATTAAATACTACTATGTATTATATTTAATTATAGTGTAATATATAATAATAACTATATTATAAATTAATAAACACTTAGTAATAATAATTATGGACTATGGTAATATCGGTAAAATCTTTTAACGGGTGACTGTGTTCCTCTTAATATTGTTCTTTATTTATTCACTGACGTGGGATAAATGTCTGACAAAATAAATTCAGACTATAAAGCATTACATCATTTAACGTGATATTTGTAGTATAATATTATATATTATTAATTTAATAATTCGCATGCAATAATCAACGTAATCGTGTTTATCATAGATTTGTTTTATCTCGTCAAATTTTTACAAATCATTTTCATACGATTCATTGCGGACAATTATCCAATCGTGAGGGAACAAAAGAACTCTTATAAAGCTTGAAATTTGCTTTCTAAACGTTTATGAATGTCTATCCGACGTCGTGACAATAAAAATTTAACGTTAACATCGTCTTTCTACAATCAGAAATGATTCATAAACCTTCATAAATGATCCACATTAATATTATTTAATTTAGCTTTGATTCATGATAGCTTGGTATAATATCTTAGATATGTAAAATGTACGTGCATTTTTTTGTAGTATTAAATTATAATTTTTATCGTATATTAATATTATATATAATACTAAAGAGGCCAACACTTAAAAAAAATCTAAACTCTGGTTGTATTAATTTATAATTTAATCAATAGCTAAGTTGTTGATATTTATGTTCAAATAAAAGAAAAATATATACCTACAATGATACACTAGGTATAATACCCTACTATAATTAATATAAATAATAAAAATAAACGTTACTATACTTATACGTTAGTAAAAAAGAGATAGAGGACGTTCCTGGTAGTATTTCTATAGCTACAAACTAAAAATATCAAAATTTACCAAATAACAAAGTTTACGGTAATTTTACGTAAATTGTTCTCGATATATTAGACAAAAATAATGTACGTACATTTTACATCTTTAGATATTTCACGTTGAGTTTAATAGCTATAGTTGTAATATTTATACTTTGTTACATAATTACCAGTATAGTTACTCAAATACCATATAGAATTAAACGTACGTCAAATATTTATCCTATGAGTATCACAGCAGGAGCAGATGTATAGGTACTCGAAATTTGGTCGAAAGAAATTGAAATGGCTTTTGATACTTTTTATAGTTTTTCACAGATCATTAAAATATAAATTTGGATTATTTTGACGAAATATAAATTACGGGTCTAAAACCATTACACGTCACCTTCTCAGTGCTATCCCTGCCAATGTATGCAGGACCATGACAGTTAAGTTAGATCCTGATGGCTGGGGGTTACTCCGAAGCTAATATATTTTAACTTGTATTTAAAGGAGAAACGGATTCACGGACTTTTGTTAATCATTTTGTGACTTTTCATAAGGTAGGAAGTATTATACTGTCCACACGAATATGTTCAGTGTGGCCAATTATTCTGTTGAAATAAATAAAAATAAAAATAAACTCGTCAATACAAAAATGTCTGCAAGTGGGTACCATTCTGCTGTACAATATGTGTCGAGTGGATCACTTTCATGGATGTATTAAATTTGAATTCAATAATATAAATCATTGTATACGAAAAACGATTCTGAGCGAAGATGGACCGTCAGCCTACATAACTAAGTGTATTTTAATATATTATTATTATTAAAATAATTCATTTTACTACTAATAATATAGTAGGTTAAATTGATTTTTGTAGAAAATATTGCATTTTAAAATTTAATCGAGTGTATAAAAAATAATAATATACTTTAAAAATTTTAAGGACCCACAAAAAATGTTTTTAAATTACAACGAAATAACTAACATTGTCTTTCTCCATTTAAATATCTAATTTCGTCGAAATTTATACTTAAAGTGCCATACATTTATTTTATAAAATATTTTTTTGATTTTTTGGTTACACTATAAACTACTTATGAAAAACCTTGTTTTGAATTTTCAATCATTAATTATAAAAACTAAACATTTTATAGATTTTTAACTACAAAACAATTTGCAAATGTTCGATGATGAATTTCGGTTAAAATTTGAAGTTTAAATGCTTATAAAAAATAAAATTATACATATTTATTTTTATTATTTTTGATCTGCTATTTTAATAATTTATGAAGGATTTTGTATTAAATTTTCAAGATATTTGACCCAACAAAAATTTATTATGCTTATAAATAGCTCAAAGTCAAAATATTTTAAAATGTTTATGGTGTAAAGAAAATGCTTATATAAACATTTGGTGGTAATTTTATGTATTTACGATCATTATTTCTTTTGTTACACTAAAAAAAAATTGGTTTTGTAAAAAATTTTGCTTTGCGAAAAAAATTCCGTTTTTCCTTCATTTCTTTTTTTGTTTTTTCCGACACGTTTAAAAACTATTGAGAAATTTTTACTTTTGAGCCCCCCCCCTCCCCCAAAGTACTAATTAGATTCACTTTCCTATTAGAAAATATGCGAATGAAGAAAATCGGAGCACTTTTATTGCCCTAAAACGTGATAACAGACACAAAAAAAAAAAGCACACAACATTGTAAAATCAATATATTTTTCACTCCGCTTAGAATCTAAAAAATAAACAATTTTTTTATTTTTGTTGAAAAACAGAATTTTTACTGTTTACTTAACATAGTAATACAATATTTTGTATTTAATTAGTTTTTTTGCTCAAAATTATAGCACATTAAAAGACAATGTTCTAGATGTAAGCATATAAATATTCACGATAAAACAAATTCATCGTTAAACTCAAAGTTTAAAATTTAGAAAAAATAAAACTTAAAAAACCAGACATTTTAAAATTTGAAAAAAAAAACATCAGACGAAACACGAAATAAGCAAGTGGATGGTGCGTGATGGTTCAGTGGTGTAGATGTTGTGCTATACGGTATGAGTAGTCCACTGACATATGTCTCACGGCCGGTCCCGCGGGCGTAAAAGAAGAGAATCGGTGGACCGCACCGCAACGCACCGCTGTTCTGATTTCCTCTGTGGTTAGTTTAGGTTAGGATTACTAACCATTGGGTTTAGTTCATCGTTCTATTCGATCTGCGTTAAGATTTCGGACCCGATTATTTTTCCAAACACCATTATTATTAATTCATAGGCGCCTGCCTATACGTGTAAGTATAATTTTATAATATTTTAACGAGGATTCGTATTACGATTTGTATTTTCTTGCAGTACCCATTATATACTTTTAGATGAAGTCTTTTAGACCCCGAGCGGAACGTTGATGAATGTACTGATCTTGTACATTATGTCGAAAAGTTATAGTTATCGATATCGGTATCAGATTCTGAAAAATTAATATAATTTTAATACAATCAACCCCCCTCCCACTTTTACTACTCGCGTGACCGTGTATAACAAATATCATAGTAGTGTTATGACAAAAATTTAGGTAGACATATTAAACCGTATTGTTATCGCATATCAGTTTATGTACAACTTGTGTGTTTCTGCGAGACCCATCGCGTCGAACGTTTCGCCAGAAATAACCCTTTCGAGCACCGCATCCGTCAATTATTAGACGAACGGTTTGTAATAAGCACTAAGCTTATAACTAATTGAGGTAGGCGTGTTATAACCATAACACGGTTGGTATTATTGCCGGACGTATTCGATGTCCCCGCGGTTAATAACACCGTATAGACATTTACCGCCGGTGTCCCATGATCGTCGGTGTGCTGCGTTCGACTCTGGACCTAAATCATTAGCGAGTGCTGAACAGTGGAAACAGGTTCTCACGCGAGTTTGAACAATGACGTATATTCCGTGAGCAGCGCCGCCATTCTCCACGCACGAGTAACCCGCCACCCGGCGAACGCCGGCGGTGCGCGTTCGCTTCGATCTCGCAACACTGCTGCCGGTGTCGCGTTCGTATTACGCGTGTGTGAATATCACTAAACCCTCGCGGAGTACCAAACGAACGATTTAATAAAATGTATATACATTGTACGGTGCAATATACGCCGCCGTCAGTTTTTTAGGACCAAGAAAAACGCTTTTACGCCAAGCGTCGTCTCGTCGTGCGCCGCCTACATCAATCAAATCCGGAGCGCGTGATTGACACACACACACACACACGCACAAGGTGTGCTGTAGATGTACGATTGTAAGCCCACCGTATACAATACGGCCGAGTAGTATTACACAATATATATATATATATATATATATATAGGTACTGCGCATATCGTTGCCGTGTGCGGGTTCGATTGTGTCCGAAAACGGTCGGGCCGAGCTACTTAAAATCGGAACGCGTCCCATTACCTAACGTATCGCGAGCAAATGGAGGAGAGTGTTGGGAAAAAAAAAAAATAGTTCAATCGGATCGTTTTCGGATATGGCGTCGAGCGCGATTCGCATAACCTGCCATGCCTGCCTAAACCCTAATGCCACCCGTATGATTATATTGCTGTCGTGAGACGACCGTTCGTATAAGCGCTCGCCGCCGAGTAGGAAGTTTTGCTATTAGATTATTTTTTTTCCTCTCCGAAATTGGTTTTACGACACACGCCTCGCCGCCGCCGCCGTATTATCGACGACGCCTCCGTCTCTATTGTTGTCACCGACAGTGGTTTTTTTTTTTTTCTCATTTCAATCTCTGACCGACTAAGGCGAACAATAGACTGGAAACGCGACCGTTCGTGCCCGGTAAAGAAGATGAAAAAAAAAAAAAACTCTTAGCACTGTTTCTGGCGAAAGGCACAAACGCGGTCAATCACCGTCGCCGAGTCTTATCAGTCTTAAGTGTCGTAAGGTTTACAATGATATCGACAATAATTAACACTCCACGTATATAATATAGTTTAATAGTTATGCAGTATATCATTAATAAAATATTCTATAAGTGTAATCTTTTTGAGTTGACGGTGCAAGTAGAGGGGACGGCAGACTATAGTATTAAGTTTACGGGCGACCGTGTTTCCGTATTGCCGCAGTAACACTACCGTCGGTATCATTATATCATTATATGTGTAATATTTATGTTTCATAAGTTGATGTAATACAACTTTTACAGCAAAAAATTAAAATATGTACTCGTGTGTAGTTGGCAATTTGTTTTTAATATCACTGATGTTATTTCTACAGGTCTTTTTTTTTTTTTTAGAAAACGTCGTCAATTCATCGAATACAGATAATATGGACACTATTTTAGTGCTTTATAATGTGGATACATATTGATTAAACTAAGATGTTTAAATGTCTTTAAGAACAAATTTTAAATAATATAAAAATTAAATATTTGTTTTAAAACCGTAAATAGTGTTATATTGTGCCCTCATTCCGTAGTTATAAACAACGGTGAAATTATGATTTTAAATTTGATAATTTATAATACTTTTAGTTTTTATCAATTTGCATTCCTCAAAACACCAACAACGTTTAGCTACCATTTCTGTTATTATCGTGTTTTTCTTTTTGTTCGCTTTATGAAAGAAAACTCGAAGAGATTACACCCTAAATTACGATCTGAAGAAAATCTTTCAAGCTGCATGCTAAGTTTGTGACCGGAAACACGGTGAAAAAGTAATTACGGAATTAAAGAACAAAACAAAAAAATAAAATAATAATAATAATATACTGGTAATGTGGTATCATTGTTAATCCAAAGAGATTTTATCTTGTTTTGATTTAATAAGATGAAGAAAACAAGGTTAATGGATTTGAAACAACTGTATTGCTAAACACATGACGAAAATTAATTGTTGTCAATTGAGAATCACTGTGTAGGTATATACATATACATATATATATATACTGCATATAAATGCATTAAATTACTTACATTAAATGTTCAATATATATATATATATGTTCAGGTAGGTTCCTCTGTAATTATTACACTCTACAGTTTCATAAATCTTAAACTCATTTTGTCTGGAACTTTAAATCGTTTTACATAAAGTGATTTAATTTTTCTTGGTATGAAATTGTATTAAGCAATTCCCCGTATATTTAATAATTACATTTAATTTTCGTTTTATTTAAGTTTTATGTTTTGTTTGAAAACTAGCTAATAATTAACTAATAAACTCAATAATTAAAATGTATATTATATTTACTGAACTTGAATGTATTTAATCCAATTATGTATATAAACAATAGTATTATTTATATTTTATTTAAATTAACATCTATATTGAATTAAATATTTGTTAATTATGCATTATAAATTCGGAATCTCAGTAGTTATTTTAATTAATCTTCGAGACTAAAACATTTATCTGCCCAGAGTCGGTATTCAGTAATATTTGTGAATTGCGATGGTTCGTGATCAATGAGATTGACGATTTAAATTCGTTAAATGACAATTATCTTGATAATTAATATATTAAAATATTATACGTCATTATAAATATATTTGATAATAATTTAATTTACAGAATTGATTCAGCTCACGTGATAAAGAATAAGATATCATGTTAATAATTAATTCCTAGTTGATATAGCCATTCAAATAGTTTTTTTTTATTTTAAATTTTGGTTCATATCATCTTAATTCAAGTTAATTTATTACAATATATGTACCTATGTACCAACTACCAAGCTATGGGCTATGATTTAGAGTAAAGGAATATTTAAATAAAATATGTTATTCGTAATAATATGATCATACATACTTTTTTATCATCCACTAAATATTAATTAGTAGTTAATCAGTAAAAATAAACTACCTAATTATAAAAAAAAATAAAGTTATATCCATCTAATAAACAGTTTTTAAACAAAATGAAAATGATACAGTATACTATCACTATAAAGTAATTTATATAATATGCCTAGTTAAAACTATTGTGAATAAAAAAATAATATAAGTAATTACCTAAATCCTAATTTAAATCGCTCATTAGTTAGAGAACTATTATTTAAGAATTTATGTTGATAAAACAGTAAGATCATTTTCTAATATTTTAATGATATTATTAAAACTAATTATGACGGCATTGAATGTGTACGTTATTCACCAGGTGGTGATCAATGCGACTATTTTGTAGTCATTCACATGCTTAATTCAAGAATACATAATTTTTCTTATTTAAATGGTTATTGTCAATATGCGAATGTAAAAATGAAGCGAGTCATCTCTCAACATCAACTAACATTCTCTTCAATTGGCCTGTATTTATTGGAAAATTATTGAGTTAAATACTAATCTTATTATTTGTCATGATTCTAGGAAAAATGTTTTATATTATAATATTTCAGTCATTCTATTTTTTACATTTGACGATTTTGGAGGTCTCTGGATTATATTATAATTTATAAGATTAACTTACATAGTTACTACGATTTAGTCATGTGTTAGTACAAATCATAGCACATACTTTATTATATAGGTAGAATCTAAAAATGATTCGTTCTTTTGGCCAAAACTGATATAAGATATTGTAATTCAATGAAAATATAATATATTATAATATGTAATGTGTATATACATACAAAAATAATGTTTTTACGAAATTAAATTTTTTTTTCATTCTTGATTGTATAAATACAAGGAATATTAATATTTTGGTTTAAATTTATGGACTATGTACTACAAACAAGTCACGTTTGTTGAAAAGGTTGAGTCTAATTCATTATTCGAGCCATACCTTATCACTTCTTGAAATACTTAATTTTTCGACTTTCAAATTCAAATATTATTATTGTTGTTGTTATCGTAAATATTATATATGAGGACGAATAATCAACTGTCAATTATTGAACTTTTTAATCAAAATAGAAAAATAAATTTGTAAAATTTAAATTAAAATGAAACCCGTTAAGTTTATGAGTTATGTGTCATAATACAACTGTATGTGAGGTTGTGGTATACAGATGTAATACTCGTATATGTATAAAGGTGGGTCTAAATTTGTGTACATTACAATATAAAAATATTTAAGCTTTAGAAAAACTCAATCATAAAACATTAAATACCAGCTTGATTCAGAATCGGACATTTATATTTAACCCACCCATTCTTTATCAACAATGAACCTCCACCCAAATGCAATTAATTCTAAGCCGAACAACAACTCAACTCATAAAATATATTAGTTAATACAGGGTGGGGCAGTGAATCGGGCGATTTTAAAATAACTATAAAAACCAAACAAGTATATTTTTAACAAATATATTTATATAACCTGAAAGTATATAAAATAGCATTAAAGAAGTGTTAATTTGTTATTTAATTTTTATAAATAATATCTCCAAGATGGTGTCCATTTTGAAGCAAGCATTCGTGAAAGCGTCTTTGAAAACTGGTCATGACGTTTCGCAAAATTTCCGGTGAGATTTGTGTCACCTCTTCTCGTATTCTTTGTTTAAGATCATCAAGTGTCCTTAGTGGTGTTTGGTATACTCTACTTTTGATATGACTATGAGTGACGAAGCTAATTTTCATCTATCCGGATACGTCAATAAGCAAAACTTTAGGTACTGGAGTGACACAAACCTTCGTCAACTTCATCAGAGATCACTGCATTCCTCTAAAGTAACGGCTTGGTACGATTTATCTTCTTCGGGAATCATAAGGTTGTATTTTTTCGAGAACGAACGTGGAGAGGTAGTCACTGTAAATTCAGAGCGATATTCACAGATGTTGCAAAATTTTTTTATTCCACAAATTACTCAATATGAAGTGACTGGATTTTTTCAACAAGATGGGGCTACGAGTCATACAGCTAGAGTGAGTATGAATATTCTAAAAGATTTGTTTCCGAACCGCATAACTTCTCAAAATGGGAATATTCCATGGCCTCTACGTTCATCTGATTTAACGGCCTGTGATTTTTTTCTGTGGGGTATATCAAAAGTAGAGTATACCAAACTAAGGACACTTGATGATCTTAAACAAAGAATACGAGAAGAGGTGACACAAACCTCACCGGAAATTCTGCGAAACATCATGACCAGTTTTCAAAGACACATTCACGAATGCTTGCTTCGAAATGGACACCATCTTGCAGATATCATTTATAAAAATTAAATAACAAATTAACGCTTCTTTAATGCTATTTTATATACTTTCAGGTTATATAAAAATATATTTGTTAAAAATATACTTGTTTGGTTTTTATAGTTATTTTAAAATCGCCCGATACACTGCCCACCCTGTACATGGATAATATTTAAGATTGCAGCTCAGAATACCAAAATATATCAAATAGCCTGTCCATAAGACCATACCGAACAACCTAGAAAAAACATTTAACGAAGAAAACAGCACTAAATTCCTGAATTTTTTAATTAAAATATACATTGTAAATTAAATCTAAACTTTGTAAAGAGCATAACACCCTAGTCCTAAGTGGCTAAGCGCTTTTCATAGATGTAACTAAAGATGTGACCTACATCTGTATAATAATTGTAGTACCTATATCATTTTTTTACACAGGCGGTACAAATAAAAAATGTATTAGTTATTAATTGTGACGACATATTTTTATTTTAAAGATTTGCTTATGGGTATCTCCAAATTCAATTAATTTTACAATATGTATATAATATTATACTAACGGTGGATTATCATTTATCATACAACCATACTTACTTAGGTAGTTGTATTTGTTACAGAAAAAAAAATGTTTAATTTTCAGTTGGTAGGTTTTGTACGTGTAATAGTGACAACATATAATATTATACTTATTAGTTTATTATACATCATATTTAACCTAAACATTATACATAAAACCTTACAATACTGTACTACTATTAATTTAAAGAATAAGTAATCTACTAGTATTGATTGAAATTATAGCTGATACTAAATTTATTTACCTTTATTATTTAGATAAAGTACATAATATAAATTATTTTACTAAATAAATATAGAACATGTTATTTAAATTCAAAATCCACCTACAGTAGTGACTAGTCATATATAAATACTGTATATTATGCATTTTGAATTAATGACTATCTACGGTTTTATTTTAGAAAAAGTATAAGAGCTAGATAACTACGTCCTAGGCTACGTAAGTCAAAGTTTTAAAACAGTATAACGCGCAGTGTACATTTCAATGTATAATTTATAAATATATCATAAGCAATACTTATATTATTATGTATTAATGATATAAATGATTAATACAGAAACCTATCTAAACGATATTATATATATATATATATATATAATATTTTGCTCTAATTTACAATTTACTGTACTTTTGCACAAAATGGAATTGCATAAATGCGTATGCTTCGGGTTCGTTATTGAATGTGGACACGTGGCCACGTACAAAATTAATATAATAATTATTATAGGCAAAAGAACAAACCGAGAAAAACAAAGAAACCGTTTTGGCGTCACAGCCAGAAATACACTTCGTCGTGGCCCGATTGTAGGTAGGTCATATATTATGTTTATGTAGAACAATTTATCATAGGTACAGAAGCGGACTACTGACTGGGATGCTGAAATATTATAGCGTCCCTTGCCCTTATATAATTTTCCTAAATTGTATATATGTGCCTTATTAGTTAAAAACATACATTTTGCCCAGAAATTATGTAACATCGCGTGGCCTCTTTTATCATATTACTTAATAATTATACAAAAACGTAATTAAAGAACCATGACCGTAGACTATCTCATCATCATGACTTCAGCTACAGACGCCTAATTCTGCTAGTGGAACACAACAATATGATTTAAGGGACGGCGACTTATGCGGATGTATAATTTTCTGGATGCGAAAACAAAAAGATTAGTGCATGGAAGACACAAGGTCTCATTCGAAGACAATCTCACTCATAAATATATTAAATTATTGACTGCGCGTGTCCCATACCCCGCTATAGGTTGCCAAGTGTCAACATACTGTTAGAAAGAGATATTCTATATCAGTACATAACACGATAAGACCTAATGTAACTCTGTAGTTAAACGCGTCTGTCTCGCTCTTGCTATTAATACGGGTGTAGATGGACTAAAACGTGTGCTGTCTTTTTTCAAGGTCCTTGGACCTCTCTCCCTCTATCTGCAATAATTTCATTTCTTTATAGGTCTGCCATCCGACCGCATACAATGGCAGGACGGCAAAGGACTTGGCCCGCATTTCCGATACTCGGCTAAGCTCGCACGAGGTCGCGTCTGGTCGTCTGTTGGACGCGCGTATTTCATGTGCACGTATAATATTATAATAACGATATACGATTTACCCGTATCACCATATAAAAGTATTGACATTACGATAATTATTTACAATAAAATGCAATAATCGCGGCAGATGCTGCAGCATTCGGCAGATGCCGATGACAAACGGGCGATCCCCTCCCACGCCGCGCAGCATTGCGTTCCCTACCCAGAATATAAAATTATGTTCCGGGCGGTAGGTCTTCCGTCGATAAAAATCTATCACAACTATTCAGACGACCGTTAATTTTCCCGTTCACGTCTAAGCGCGCGGTCCGTGTTCAGACGTAATATAGCCAAATACTTTTAGCTGACAAACGCGAACTGTACACCGAACTCGTTTAATGCCAATGTTGTGATAGCAATTATTAATTCATATTTTCCCCGGTGCGTGTCTCCAATATCCGCGGAGACCGGATATTACAAACGACCGTGTCTTCGGATTTAATTTTTTTTTTTAATTTTTCACAAAGAACGGATTAGACATTGACCGGCCTCGTGTCAAGATCGAAGAAGCCCGGGTACGATTAATTCACCGCTCCAGCAGCGGCAGTGCCATGCGATCGGACTGGTTATCGACGGCGCTCCGTGTGACATTGGTCATGACGTTGATTTTCGACAACGCGTGCTCGTCAAAAAAAGTGAGTGTTAATGTGCTATAATAAGTAATAATCAATTATGATTAAATTTTCCGTCGAAATATGAAGAATCGAGAAAAACTGATGGCGAGGTAGGTCAGTGCAACACTAGTTCCGGGTTGAGCACCATCCCAATGCTTACTTGTGGGTTTCGGTTAAAAATTGTGCAACATGGTCGGGGAACCTTGTTACGATATTAGTTATCCAGGGAAAGATTTCTATTCCTTATGGATAAGTTTTCCGTAGCTCGGAGTTAGAGCACTTGTGAATGATATGTTTATCAATAAAATACACGTTTGGTTTTTCTATCTAGAATAATTGTTATATATTAAAAAGTACTTTACTGTTCTTTAAGATGGCTGTTATGTGTAGGTATCGGCGAGTTCGCTCCTGTCGGTGGTGTCTGTCGAACTAACTATATTATACATGGTGTGTGTTGGCGATAGGCCTTACAAATATGCGTGTGAATTAATATTATTGTATCAGTCAGCAGTTGATTGTACATAATGTAGAATTTATATGTAATATACAAAGGTGTCATGTAACATATTTATAATATTGTTACAATTGAAAAGTCAAAATATAAGAAATATTTACATTTTTCTTGAAACAGCGCAAGCGTTGACGACATAAACAATCCCCGATTGACGAGTTATTTATTTATGTGTGTGTTTAATCCATTAAATAGGCAGAGGCATATAGATTAGTGTTAGGTAGTATAGTAAAACATAGAAATAGTAGAATGGCATAATATAATATAATGTGATACAACAAAGCTATTTACTACATTACTAACAAGGCTATAGTATCGGACAATATAGACGACTTGTAGCTGTCGAAAATTCATATAACTCAAAATATGTTTCATTTGGGAATTATATTTTAATCTCTTAAATAGCACTTGTACTGCCAGAATTTACAAATAATATAAGTTGTAACTATGTTTGGACATGTCAAACTAATCTAGAATAATAGTATGATATTAACAAAAGTTATCGATACACGATTACAGTAGGTATAGAAAATCACGGGCAATGCTCTCTCTCTCTCTCTCTCTCTCTCTCTCTCTCTCTCTCTCTCTCTCTCTATCACTCTATGCATCTCTCTCTATGTAATATATATTCGTGTTTTTTCGCTTAAAAAATAAATACATAATTGTTCAAATTGCCTTAATCAAATTCAACTCTTAGTACTATAATTTATATTACTTTCATATTATACAATGTGTTCATGTGAATATATAATTCTATAAACAATTTTAATTTTTAATAAATGATTTAATAATATATTTCACTATTAAAATAATATAAGTATGTTAAAAATGATAATATAATATAAGTAGGTATGTATAATTATTGGGGCCTCAATATTATAACACATACCACGATACAAGGCTGTGCAAGTTAACTATTTTCTTTTAACTCGTTAAGTTGATACAGAAAAATGTATGTTAAATTTAAAGTTACTTTTTTTTAACTTTTAAAAGTAACGAGTCAACTAAAAATTAAAAGTAATTTAACTTAGTTAAAAATCAATTACTTTTTTTTACATACATTTGATAATTATAAGTACCTTTTTTAAAGCAAACAAATAACATAGTAATTTAATAAAGGTCTTACAGTTTTAAATAAATTGCTATAAATATTTATATATTTTAATATTTAAATTCAATAATAAAATCAAATAAAATAATTAAATTATTTTTATGTAATTATTTACTTTTGGTCCACAACTAAACTAAATAATAATATTCAAAATCATTAATAAAATCGAAATATTTACCTACATACATAACATAAAATATTAAATTAAGCTGTAATTCTATGAATGAATAAGATAATACTAATACACAATAACTTTAATAATGAATTAATTATTAATAAAAATAAAACGTGTATGAGATTTTTACAAAATAGAATATATTTTAAATATTAAAAATAAATTAAATTAAAATTTTTTTTTATATTTTTTATATTTTAAATCTGTGGTTTTTGGAAAAAATTAACTTAATGTGACAATACAGTTATTTAACTCATGAGTTACATACACGGAAAAAATGTAACTCATTAAGATAGAAGTTACTTTTAAAAAAAAAAGTAATTTGTTATGTAACTTAGTTAAAAGTAACTTAACTTTAGCTTTTTAACGCATTAATGTCCAACCTTACTACGAGATATCATTGAATTTGTCTGTGTACACGAAATGTGTATATTTATGAGAATTAACTAAACATCTTAATTTAAAGACGTTCAAGCATTAATATATACGAATCACGTATGCATATAATATATAGTATAAATTATGTTATAGGTACCTTTATTGTATTATAAATTATGCCATGCAGTACGTTATAGTGTTTTACTATTCCTGAGCTAATTTTCGTATCATTTCATCGTCCTTCGTCAGCAAGACTATTGTAAGCCTACAATATGTAAAACATTCTTTTAAAACGTATTCTACACTTTTACGTCAAAAATAAATCGTTCCGACATAGGTTAAAATAGCACTGTCTATTTTTTTTTTTTTTTTGCAAAAATCTTTATCGAATGGTTATAATAATTTACTTTAACATTTTTAACTTTGTAGTATGAATTATTGAACCAAACGAACCTATAATATACATATTGTGTGGAATATATATTTACATTATGTTTAAAATGTATTCAATAATCAATCCGAAATTAAATACTAGAACTAAAAACCCATATATCAGTGTTTTTTAACTGTTTATCATTAATATACCACAATTTTAATTTAATTAAATGGTCACACACTATCTACGTGATAATATTAGATTACTATATATAGTGTATTTGTATGTATATATATATATAAATTTAAAAAGCTAGACCCGATTACAAAGACTATCTTTAAGGTGTGGAATAATTGATATAGTGTATTGTATTCTAGATTCTGGTAAACAATGTATACTTACATTGAAAAGTTGTTTTAAATGTAGAGCAGTTTGTCATAAGGTTTTAAACAGATGTATATAAAATCATAAGATACTCTAAAAATTGTTTATAATTTAGTACTTTCAACATCATAACATGTTGAGTATTGTAAATATAAACTATGCGTCATATCGAATTAAAATATTTAAATAATATATGCTAATAATCATATTACTCAAAGATGAAGTCACCTGTCAAATAAAATCTAAAAAATTCACATCCTTAGATTAGTCGATCTATTAAAAATGCGGTGTCATTCAATTTCAGCTTAAGATTTTGATCAGTAATGAGGATAACAAAATATGGTTGACCAATCATATCAGTTATGTCTAGATATTGAGGATAAGTTATTGTTAATTCATCTACAACGGTTATAATATTTAATTAATATGTTTAAAATAAATAAATTAAAAAATAAAAAAAAATATGAAATATAAATGACACATTAATATATTTAATGCAAACATGTTTTGATATACGTAATTTATTATAATAATAGTTATAAAAAAAAACTTTTTTCCTTTTATTTAAGTTGAAAGTTTATTAAAATATTTATTTTTCAATTATTATTTAGACACGTATTTGACTAAATTTGAATAATGCAATAAGTTAAAAATAATATAATATAATAATAACAGTTTCTAAAAAAATGATTCTCTTAATTATTATGGCATAATTTATATTGATGCAAGTATGCAACTGTTATTTGTTCATCATCATTAAACGATCATTATTTATTTTGTATATGCTGTCAAACTTTTTTAATCATATTTTACAAAATGTATTATAACATTTAAGTATTACATATTATAATATTATGTTGTATGAATATGAGCATATAATAATATAATTAAATATTAAAACAACTTTGATTGTAGGTAGTACCTTATGTGTGTTCTCACGAGTTTCGTATATTTTTATAATTCCAGACAACTGGAACTTTTGATACAAGAGTGTTTTTCGCAAGCACTTAACGTAAGACGCAAGTGACATGTGATTTGTGGGTTTAGGACTTTTCGACAATAGATATTTTCGGTGATAATGACAAAATATAAGCTAGAGTGAAAATTAAATATCTAAGGTTAAGTTAGTTTAATAACAACAAAGACATTCACGGCTATAAAAATGGTATACTAATAGTATATATTATAAATTATAGTCGATTAGGTTAGGTTTAGATAAGATACTAATTTCTAGACATCTATATTCCAACAATAAAATTTACAGAAAACATAACTAATATGAAAAGTACTCAACTACAAGTTTTAACACTGATAAGTATATAACAGTATGTAGTGTTGTGTCGTGCGACCTGCAGTAAAAATGGCATCGATTGAATCGAAACGTAATCGTGAAATTTTAAGACATGATGGTTATATGTATATTTTTGATAAATTTAGTGCGAATAGTCAACTAAAATTTTGGAGATGTCGAAGAAAAGATATTTGTCCAGCAAGAGTGCATACCAGTATAAATAACTTAGAAATTATCAAACATCCTATCAGAGAGCACACGCACGATTTTGAAGCTATAGAAATCGAAACTGTTATTGTAGGTACAAAAATGAAAAGACGAGCAATTGAAACGATGGAGACAACATCTACTATAATAAATGAATGTATTAACGGTTTAACACAATCAGCAAAAGTGAATATTCAATATGTGCCTATGTATTTAAAAAAATAGTTTTCATGCATGTCGTTGTAATGGATGTGTTATACTTGAATACAATGATAAATCATTGTATACGAAAACGATTCTAAGCGGAGATGATATGTCAGCCTAACATATTTGTATAAATAATCAAATTTAATAGATATATAAAATTGGTTCTGTGTAAAAATTATCATTTTAGGTCATTTTTTTCTCTTGGCGCTTTCTAAACGCTTTCTGTTTGCTTACTGACAGACAGACAAAAAAACACATATCTTAGTAATCAATTTTAGCCTCGTATTAAGAGTTGTATCTTTTTAGAGGATCCTTCAAAATAATGAAGCATAACGAAAAATTATTTGGAGAAAACGGAATAGAGAAAATTCAGCTCCAACGGCACCAGTGGATTTAAAAATTCTTCATTTATCCGAAATATATCAAAATTATTCGCCAAGTAATGGAATAAGCAAACAGTTCTTATTAGCAGAAAGTGAATAGGAATCAAATAGGGTTCTAATATTTGACCGACTTAGTGGACTAAAAATATTAAAAAATTCCAGAATCTTGTACTATGACGGCATTTTCAAAATTGTTCCATTATTATTTTCTCATATTTATGTTATTTTGGCGGAAGCATTAGAAGACGTACACCTGATAATTTATATACTACTTCTGAGCAAAAATTGTTAAAAATGTTAAAATATGCTTGAACCAAGTTTAAATCCAAACTCAATTGCTTGTGATTTTGAACTTGCTGTTTTTACAGCTATAAAAGATGCATTCCTTAATGTAAAAATATTAGGATATTACTTTCAATCGAAATTAGATGAGCTACATTTAATATCGCATTACAAAAATAAACCAGAATTTACTAAACACGTGAAATGTATAATCGCATTAGCTTTCGTTCCTATATCAGATCTCGATGATACAATTGATATTTTATCAGAAAGTTTACCCGATGAGGAACTTATAGATTTATTAGATTGGTTTAAAGATTTTTATATTGGCCGTAAAAAATCGTAGTCGTGAAAGTCAACAACCAGTGTGATTTTCTCTGGCGATGTAAAATTTATACGAATGTATATTGACAAATAAAGACGGTACAAATAATCATGCTGAAACGGCGAATATGCGATTAAATCAGTTAAGGACAAATATACCATCAATTTGGGATTTCAAAAATTCATTACGTAAAATACAAGCAGGAACATATATACAGTACGAACATTTAGTAACGGGTAATAGTCTATGAAAAAAGTTAAAAAAAAATTAGAGACACGGACAAACGTATTTTTAAATTAATCAATAGATATGATAAAAATGACATTCCCACATTTATCAAAGAAATATCTAATAATATAGCATTAAAATAAAATTTTGACTAAAATTGTTACAATTCATGTATTTATTTTGTTTTTTATCGCCGAAAATACCTATTACCGAAATGGCAACGCCGAAAAGTCTCATTCTCGTAATATATCCTCAGTGATAATTGATTAATCATTTTTGATTTGTTATTGTTTTAAATATTTTATATTGTGAGCGAAGCTATGAATATATCGCATTTGCAATAATTTATATTTTTTTAAATGTCTATTATCAGTCATCATTCATCATCTTAAGATTTTTAACTAAAATAATATATATAATAAGAAAATAGTTCCCTGAAGAATCGATGGTTTATGAGTGAATATCCAATGTTTAATTTCAAACGATTGTAAAAAATTAGTTTGACTTTCAGATAAACTCTTTTTTTTTTTTTTTGAAAGGTAGAAAAACTTATGGAAAATGTTATGTAAACTTTTCAAACCTTAGGTTTAAACAAAAGTTTTTTTTATGAATTTCTAATTCAAAAGAAAAAACTGCAAATGTTTGTGATGGCGTATTTGATGTATATAGACGAACAGATGTATGATTAGAGGGCATCTACAGAGTTCTCCAGCCGGTGCCGCGGAGTGGACGAGCGTCGCGGGGGGGGGGGGGCGACTCGGTGGCCGGCGAGGGGTCGCGCACCGCCCGAGACGTTTTGTTCCCGCGAGTCCGACGACGTCCCGCCCGTTTCTGCACTTATAGTATTGCCTCCGGTGGCCGACGAACCCGTACCGCCGATTACGTCAAACGTGCACCATCGCGTACCACTTCGGTGGCCCGCCTCGCCGCCGCCTGTCTCCCGACGCCCCCCCCCCCGCGGTCCAAGGGGGTACACGCGGAGAATCGCCCGTACTGATGATATAATTATGCATTATGGTGTCCGAAGTGCACGTGAATCGTTTTCGTCCAAAACCGTTTCCGGTAGATGAAAATATCACACGGACCACGTAATTTTTTACCAGTCAACAGTGACCGCTGGCGTCAGCTGGTTGGTTTTTGGGTCCGTTTATTTTTCCGAACACCGTTTTTATTATTATTATTATTATTACTAATATTAGCTGGTGTACATAACACCTATATCAGCGTTTCCCAACTTTTTTGCGATGGCGACCCATATCTTTATTAGGTACGCGACCCCCCCCCCCTATTTATTCTATAATACTAGTTATTTATACTATTTATCAATTTACGGCTAAAATAACTGTAATCGTAATCGCGAGTCGCGACCCATGGTTTGGGAAACGCTGACCTATATCATGCAGAGGTATACCACTATTACATTATAATATTTCAACTTTGTGTTTCGTTCAGCCAATCGTTTTTTTTTTTTAACTATCATATAGGCATTTTCGATTTTTTTTCTATAATGTTGATAAAAAAAAAAAAATGTTTGCATAGCAAAAAAATTAAAAATTTAATACAGTAGATTGTAGTTAAAAAATGTATAAAATGTTCAGTTTTTTTAGCCAAGACTTAAACAATAAGTTTCTCGTAAATAGGCCATACTAAAACCAAAAAATCTAAAATAATTTAGACGCAAATTTTTTAATTTATTATTTTAAGTTTAAATTTAGACAAAATTAGATATTAAAACGAAGAATAACGATTTTTTTTTTTATTTAGTTGTAATTCAATTATTATATTAATTGTGATGTCTCGAGACTTTAACGCATATTTTTATATATTATACACATAATAACATTTCAAAAAATCATTTAATTAACAATTTACAGTAAAAAAATAAGGTATTTATTTGACAAAAAATAATAGCTTGAATTGCCAGTCAGTCACCACACAATACTTCTTCAATTATATAGCAAATCCAAAAGTATCTGTAATTATAATCTTTAAGTAAATACTTATATTTAAAAAAACAAAAATCTGAACTTGATAAATACAATATAGTAGATGGAAGGGGAAAGCAATGACCAAATTAATGTCTTACAATATTTTCGTTCTTCAAATAAATGACTAACTCAACCAATGCCGTTATTGAAACTAAACCGTTAAAATTTAACATAATTCTTTTTTACATAATTGTAAACTGAACGCTGTACTTGACATTTAAATGTTATATACAATATTATAATATGAAAATAAAAATTCAACGGCACCGCTTCGCTTTATAATTACTGAGTATTCTTTTCAAATGTCAATGTCAGATTAACTCGTAAAAATTATGTAATATTTGCAAAACAATAGTATATACTTACTCGATGGCTCTGTTAAAGAGGTGGTAACTTTTTTTTATTTTTAACGTAGAACATGATATTATTGTCGCTTCAGTATTTGATTGTGTACATTATATATTCAGTCTGCGAAACGTTTTTTTTTTAGGTATGAAATGTTTTAAAAATTACATCTCATATTATATTCAAATCAAAGAAAACAGTGTCATACAAATTTAAAACCATACGCCGAGACTTTTTAAAATTATTATCTTTAACTTTCGCTGGCACGGGCCATTGGTGGATATACGAACAAGAAAACAATTTTAAGAAAAACAACAACATTTTTTTTTTTTTTTTTTTTGATTTAATTGGTTTTACAGTTAGGCGATGATTATGAATATCATAATGGTAGACATTTATTGAGGATGGTTGTTCAATATTTTGGTGGGCAAGTCTGGAAGATATAAATTGGTTCTGACATTATGATGGGTTTGGCATCTTCTCTAGCGGTTAAAAAACTGTAAAAGATCTTTAAGTGATCGATTCTGAGACGGATGATAATGATTTTAAATTGTCCGTTCATTTCAAAGGGGAAATTGAGGATATTTTGTTAAATTTCATTGAGTTTTGTAGAATAATATAACCCTTATTGGTGCTATTTTGGTATGTTATTATTTTTTTTTTTTTTTTAGTGACAGTATGTGTTATGAAATTGTTTTTTGTTAGTAAAAATAGAGAAGATGTAATTACATCTCTAGTTGTTTATTAGTCAGCTCATTGATTTTTCTATACGCTGGGAAGTCTGGGTATTGAAAATAGTTTGATTTGGTAGTTGTTATTTTTAGGAAAGCACATTTTATCTTGAATATGTAGGATAATTTTTAATAGATTGCGCAATGCATATATTTTTTATATTGTTAACTGTGCTAATAGAGTTTGTAAAAAATATTAAGTCTTTGATATGCATATACGATTCAGCTGCAGTAAATATTGAAAATGAACTAAGTAGTTTGAACATAAGTTCCAGATGGAACAATGAATTGAATTTTTGGACAATAATACAATAATATAATTTAACCCTTTAGTGGGCACAGAAAAAAATGTTAATTTATTGTTACCAAATTTACAGAGCTTGTTCTTATTTAGTCTAGAACAATGGGAAAAATACTCAAAAAATTTTTTTTTTACTCTAAGTACTTAAAAATTGGTGGGAAATAATTTCCCTATGATCATTACAGATATAGGATTTTGATAACGGGAAATAATTTCC